>JAIFAC010000175.1:0-153931 GCA_026545765.1 Plantago major | reverse complement strand
TGGACCACAATAGTTTCTACGGTTGGTCAAGATTTGATGGAGGTGTGCTTGAATTCAGGGAAAGTTAAGGTGAGTATGCTGCAAGCGAGTTCAAGTAGCATATAAGAGGAATGACAAACAATACGCTCACATCATTGATCTGGAAGTGGCATGAGAGGAGTAATTGTGATTGGTATGTCAAAGGGCTTTGTGTTCAACCACTGAGAAGTTTGTTTTGAAGATGCAAATTTAGTTCCACAAGTACTGACTTTCTCTCAGTGTGAATGACTCGAGTAAATTGGCTGTAGGGTGGTGGGGTTGATAACAAATGCTGTACATGCCACACCTGCCATCTTTACGCTACATTGAGGCTTCATTTCTGGGGAAATTTATGCATTAACAATCTCATGTATTAATGTGGAGGGGCTTGAAGTGGCAGGGGAGCTCTCTTTGGTTCATAGCGAAGACTCCTTCAATGAGTTGGTAACAAAAGCTCTGCTGCGTACTAATCCTGATGATATTGTGTCATTAGAAGCTGGTAGTAACCAGACAAGATGTAATAAAAGCCGTCAGCTACTTGACAAACAATTCTGCGTCAGCAAATAAAATGGCTTGCAATTTAACGTGGATTGATTGAATAAATCCAATCTCGTCGCGGATAATCAGCGAATTTTAATGCTCATAACCTTGAAGCAAGCTAAATTCTGAGAGAAATTGGCCAGGAATTACGTCGCAGATTCTGCTACACAATCTTACAACTTGACTAATAATCACTATTCTAAACGAAGAATAGCACAAAGCTGGAAGATATGACTTGTGCGGTGGTCTACCTTGTGGATGGTGCTCTTAATTATACGAATTACGATCTATTGACTCTCGCCGATGATATACGTTTATATAGCCGCTGTAAAGCAGGAACATCGAATAGGAATAAAGGCGAATACTTTCGGTGAATTGGAAACCTATGACGGAACAAAGGAAGAAAAAACGTGTCTTCACTTATCCAAAAATTTACTATTACGTTTTCTTCCTCTAATTTGACTAAAAGAAACCACCAAACTCTTCAAGTTTTCCAATCGATCCCTGACTTCAAAACCTTCGAAATTAAAGTCCCTCAATAAAGCGAAACTGCATTAGGTCCTGTGTAAATCTGAAAACTTTCAACCGAGATCCTGTATGCGTCTGGAATCTTGAACAACCCAAAAACTTCACAATCTCCAATTCCTTGTTGAGAAGATAAGGAGTAACTTCATTCATCTCCTTTCTCTTCATCACTATCATCCTTTGATGGACAATAGCTCCGCACACAATGCTCAACCCTACACTTTGAGACACTGACTAAATTCAAACAATGTAAGAACTTGGTTGGATTTAACACCTTTAATCAACATATCTGCGACATTCTCTTTCTTCAGTACACGGCAGCTATCATCTGTGATTTAATGAAACCAATTTCTTCCATATACTCTTGAACTTTCTGTACTGAAGGCTTTGTTTTAATCCATAGAGACTTCTTTACTCATGCCATACGCTTGAAATTTTGGGCTCTTGATATTTAATATCATGCAATTGCTTAGTGAATCGCCACCGTGTTGCTAAAACCATACATATTACGTAGGTTTAGGCTGTCTCCTCTCTCTATCTCTTGTCGGTGGAAGTTTTGATTTCTTCGTAGCGGTACCACATTCCTTCTCGTGTGGTTTCTATTCTCAGTAGCTGGTTGTGTAACTTCTGGAGCTTGTTGTTCCTGTGTAGAAATACTAGTTGTGGTAGTTGGACTCGTATTAATCCTGGTATGAGATCTCTGTGCTGTATTATTCCTCACAGGTGAGCTTTGTGATATTTCAACTCCAGTTGAGTTGTTAAGTTGATCACTTGCATCTTCTTGAACATGAGAATCACTCACCTTACATTGGTTTTCTTTAACTTGATCATTATTCTCATAAGCTCCACCTCGATCTAGAATCTTTAAACTCCTTTATATCGGTTTCGGTGATGATCAATGTTCTTGTATGGGAACACATCTTCTTGAACATTACATCCACTAATAATTACCTACGGGCATTCTTCTCGATACACCACGACATATCCCTTCACCACTTAGGATAGCCAGAAAATGCATTTCCAATGCCCTTGGCTCCAGTTTGTCTACGGCTGTACATATGCTGGACAACCAAATACTCTTAAGTGTGAGTATTCCTTCGCATCTCCATACCACAATTCATCAGGAGTTTTCATCTGTATGGCTGATGATGGAGTTTTATTGATTAGGTAACACACAGTACTTACAGCTTCACCCCAGAAGGACTTAGGAACTCCACCTTGAAACATGATGCATCTAGTTCTCTCTAGAAGAGTTCTATTCATCCTCTCAGCTAAACCATTTGTTGAGAGTACAGTATTGATACGTGTCTCTTAATACCTTTATCCATGCGAACTTGTTGAATTCCTTTGCCAAGAACTACAAACCATTATCGAGTTCTCAACACTTTAACTTTGAAGCCCTTTTCGGCTAACCTCACACACCCTCTTTGAATCTAGAGAATGCATCACTCTTGTTTATCAGCACATACACCCACACTCTCCTTGTGTAGTCATCTATCAGTGGAAGGAAATATCTACCTCCACCTTTTGTTTGCACTTTTGCAGGTCCCCATAGATCTGCATGTATATAATCTAGAGGAGCACCTCTTGGTATGTATACCGGTTGGGAAGAGTCCTTTAGCTTTCCCATAATACATTGCTCACGGGTTCTTAGCTTCTCAATCTTGCTTGTATCGAATACACCTTCTTCTACGGCTCAATCAACCCCTTCTCACTTACATGTGCCATTCTCTGCCGTAGCTCAATTATCATCCATACTAGCTCTTGATACATCACGATAATCACCTTACACCTCGTATAGTAGAGCTTATTCCTCCTTATGCCACTTTCATGGCCAGATGCATCCTTATTATACACGGTAAGCACACCGTTCTGAGCTAAATCTATATCCTTTACGCTCTAATGTGCGAAGAGATTAGATTTCTTCGAGCTCGAGAATATACCTAACATCTGTGAGTGTCTTCTGATTCATCATCCATTAAGGCTTTATGTCACCAACACCTTGAATGTTGCATATCATATCATTCCCACATAGCTTGTGCCTCCATAGCTAACATCGATTGGTAAACCACTCCTTATATGGACAAATATGGAATGTGCATCAGAATCGAGAACCCGTTTATCGTTGGCTTGATGCATGACATTTAACACTCCTCTGGGATATTTATCACCTCATCTGTGATATTTAACACATCCCCATCATACTTTCGATATTTCCTGCAAACTCGTGGGAAGTACTCCCTCCACCTTCATTGTCCTTTTGTCTCTTTAACAAGCAGTTTTCTTTAGGTGACGGGTCTCTTACGGTGATGACAAATCTGGTTTCCTTGTTTGCAAAACCACCTGTTGGTGCTTTTCCTTGTTCTTGAAATGCATGTGTGGTTGAAACTTAGGCTTGTAGTTATTGTTCGACCATGAGACCCTCACGGATGCCTCTACCTTAACATCTCCTTTTGTTGCTCATACACTTTGATTAAACATTGAACTTCCTCCAATGTAACCTTCTTTTGGCTGTGAATGCAATTGCATCCACGATGCTCTCATAAGACTTAGGTAGAGAATTAAGCAAAATTATTGCTTTATCTTCATCGGAAGCTTTGAATCTTCAATGCTATCAATCTCATCAAGAGTTTTGTTGAACATAGCAGTTGCTCAAGAATGTTCCTATCTGGATCCATCTGTAAGAATACGGTTGTGATTTCATACATAATCTCCTAGCTAAAGATCGTGTTTGATCTGTGATTCTAGCTTCTTCCACATATCAGCTGCAGTTTTCTCCTTAGCAACCTCCTTAATGGTTCATCACCCAAACTTCGATATGATTGTACTTGGCCTTCCACAGAAAATCTTTAACTCATAGTACGTAATTGTTTGGGAACTTCGCTGAGGCGACAATGCCATCTCACGCCTTCTTGAGTCGAGATAGCCTCCATCTTGATCTTCCACGATGCAAAATCGTTTGCACATAAACATATCAATATCGAACCTTGTTGAACCCATAGTTGATCACAACTCCGCAATCTTGATCGAACGACTCCTTCTTCCCGACGCGCCACTTGTTAAGTATTGAACGAATCGTAATAAAACCGATGACTACTTGACAAACAATTACCAATCAAAGCAATAAAACAAACACAATTTAACGTGGTTCGATTGAATAAATCAATCTCGTCCACGGAGAATCAGCAATTTCATTACTCCACAACCTTCCTCGAACGGCTAAGTTACTGAGAGAAATTGACCGAATTACGAATTCTACTACAATCCTCACAACTTCAGCTAATAATCACTATTCTAAACACGAAGAATAGCACAGAACTGGAAGATATAAGCTTGTATCGATCGATCTACGCCTTGGATCGATGCTCTTGATTATACGAATTACGATCTATTCAGCTCTCATCGATGATGCTCTGTTTATATAGCCACACAAACAGGAACATCGAATAGGAATAGGAAACTGAATGCTACAGTGAATTGGAAACTAACTGACAAAGGAAGAAAAACGTGTCTTCACTTATCCAAATTACTATTACGTTTTCTTCCTCTAATTTGACTAGGAAACCACCAAACTCTTCAAGTTTTCCAATCAGATCCCTGTACTTCCGAAACCTTCGAAATTAAGTCCCTATAAAACTGAAACCTTGCATTTCAGTCCCTGTAAATCTGAAAACTTTCAAGTCGATCCCTGTAAAATCTGGAATCTTCGAAACAACCCAAAAAACTTCACAAAAACAGAACCAAACACCAATAGATTTAGCCGTTTCTTTCTTGCTTTCAATTGAAGCCTCGAAGGTTTTAAACAATGTCGTTCAATTCTATTCATGGATGGTACGTTAATGAAAAACCGTTTCAAGGGAACACTTCTATCAGCAACTGCAAAGGACGACAATAACGGTTAGTTTTTTCCATTCTTCATTTCATACAGTTCTATGCTATTACTCAATCACACTCATAAGCAATACAAGCATTCTCAATTCTAGGCATGCTTTGCTAATCATGTCAGACAATCATGCTTCACAGGATTATTCCCAGTTGCAATTGCACTTGTCAATGGTGAAAATGCCGATAACTGGAAATGGTTCCTCCAAAAGGTCAAGGAAACGGTTATGCACAATCAGGAGATAATGTATGTATCTGATAGGGCAGGTGGTGTCATTCTTGCTTTCAATGACATCTACGAGAAACCTCTTCATTTTTATTGTTTGTATCACCTCATGAAGAACCTGAAGGGCATGTACAAAGGGAGAATCTACTCAGATGTTTGGAAAAATCACTTATGCAAGTTGTTGAAAGATCACGCACCGCCAACATCAGTTATTTAACGAAGCTATCGAAAGGTTCATTCAGAAAGGAGGAAGGAATGCTAGGCATTTCCTCAAAGACTTACCAAGAGACAAGTGGGCATTAGCATTTGCTCCTGACGTTAACCGATATAGAGAATTAACAAGTACCGCGGCGGAGTCTTTTAATTCCTGGATATTAGAAGCTCGCTGCTTATCGGTTACTTTCATGTTTGATTCCATAAGGATGCAATTGATGAGATGGTTTAACGAAAGGAGGGAGGAGAGCGATAAATGGACAGGGGCACTGACAAAAACAATGGAAGATCAATGGAATGGAGACGCATTCATTTCAGGTGCTTGGGGAACAAACAAAACAAACCAACATGGGATTTTTGAAGTTTTATCACCCAAAACATGTGTTGTAAGTTCGTTCACACTTACCAACTACATCAATTCTCACATGGATCACGATTTCATGTTACAACTTGATGCATTTATCATGTGTGCATTTTGGTCGACATTGAAGAACTTAATTATGCCTGTGAATTACAAATTTACACAGTTCTGATTGTGAAATTATGTATGATCGAGATTTGAATTAACTTTCGTGAATATTTGATGCATGTTTATATCTGAATTGCAAGTCTATTTAACATTGTTTTTATAAATTTCAGGTTGATCTACATAGGCACACCTGTTCTTGCTATGAATGGCAAGTTAGAGGATTTCCATGCATCCACGGAATTGCTGTTATAACACGTACATAAATGGATTTTCGATCAGTCATTGATCCGGTGTTTAATGCATCAACCTACAGAGAGGTCTACAAGCATAATATCAACCCCATCTCGACAACTGAGAGGCTGGAATATATCAACAACCAGCCAATTATACTCCCACCATTAATTAGAAGAGCCCTAGGAAAGCCTAAGCACAAGCGGTACACCTTAACTGGCGAGGAACGCCCAAAGAAAATGCGTCGCTTCTTATGTGGTAGGTGTGGTAAACCTGGTACACACTTGTGGTTCACTTTTGCTCTGGCAGATCCACCCTAAAACAATGAACACAATTAGACTTCTCCGCAAAAACAATACATTCTGTCATTTTACAAATGTTTCACTATGTATTTTGGTATTTATTTTAGAAGTCTGTCTTTTGATGCTTATTCCTGTTAAAAACTTATATCAAGATTATTTTCTTGATAACGATACGTAATAGATTATCTGGAATATGGATAATGCAATGACACTTTTTCACTGTCTAGTTTATCATCCTTTCTGGTTAATATTGAACATAGTAGGCCCAACAAACCAAATAAACAGTAAAAAGCCCATGGCCAAAATATCTGCTAGGTTTAATTCTGCACTGGTTCTACTTCACAACAATAACTCTCAATTAGCATTACTTTCTTCTGGAGGTAAACAAAGCACAACATGGAGATGGAGAACAATAGCTTCTGTGCAATCATCAAGCAACAAGCAAAACAGGTCCACTTGGTAAATGGCTAATCCTATTCAATTACTATCTTTTGTTTTGATTCATAGATTTGAAGTTTAGATTGTGTTTATATCTCTCTACTGTTTCATGATTTGTAAATTGTGAAGTTTCAGATATATTGCTTCACAAAGAAAAGGAAAAAAAATCACTGACGAAGTTTCAGATCATTCCTTTAGAACAATTAAACATAAATAATATATGTGAATGAGCTCCTTCATTACTAATCAAATAAGATAACCACGAGAATCTCACAATTTTTAGCATAACCGACTCAAATATAATTGGTGTTTTCCCTCAATACTTATAAATACATACAAGTTAGAAATGAAGTAGTGCTATAAGTTTTCTCTAGATTCACTATGTGCTCTGTGGACTTTATCGTATAATTTCAACTAACTGGTGACATACACAATTGTTAGTTAGTTAATGAGATCCCAAATGTTAACACAATTGTTAGTTAGTTAATGAGCATCCAAATGTTAACCAATTCTGATCCAATATAGGAGATCCCACCTCTATTTGTGAAAACTTTCATGAAAAAGGCCCCAAGGCATGTATACATTTCTGTTAGTAATTTGGGCTGGTGGTATGTTAGTCTCCTATGCTACAACAAAAGAGTTCTCATGGCTCAGAGATGGCTTCACTTCAGAGAAACTCACAAGCTTGCACCAGGGGATTATGTCGTCTTTCAGTACGATGGAGACACTCTCTTCAAGGCTACTTTGTTCGATGCTAGTGGAGATCATAAAAAACTTGACCGTAGCACCAAAGCTGATTCTCAATTCCCACCTACTGTGAAAGTGTTATCCTACTTCACAATGACCAAAACAGATGAGCCTAGCAGTGATGATTATGATAGTAATGAAGGCGTGGCGATGGTGGGACAAAGTTACCAAATTCAAAGCCGGAGAGGGTAAGCAATATAATTCAATATGTTCCACTATTATTGTTACGCTAGACTATAACAAATAGAGTAATGTTATGCAACTTTCAGAAGTACCAGTCTCAATGACACCAAGGCCCCCAAGGAAAAACAAGTTTACTCGTTACACACCGTACTGCTATTTCTATGTTCGTGACATAGACCTTGCACCTTGGGTCTCTCTGGTAATGTAGTTATCTTGCCAAAATGTTGCTGAACATGAAAAGTAATTTATCCAAACACTAAACAATTCTGAATATATGTAGAAACTGCCTACGGAGTTCGCTGCAACTGAGTTGGATGAAGGATCAACCCATAAAGAACTTGTTATCCAAGGGAAGGGTTCCTGACCAGTTACTTGTTACAAGGTTTCGGGGAAAGCCAGAATTGACGGAGGATGGTTTGACTTTGTTGTGGCTAATGGCGTCTTCCATGGAGATGCATGTGGCATCCAAAGGAGCTTGTTGGAGGTAACATCTGGAATGTTACAATTTTCATGGATGACAATCCAGCTGAAGATCGAATGTAATGCAGAAAGTAACACATGAAGTGATTTTGCTCAACGAGAACATCTGGATTCCTATGTCTGTTTAAGTATTATAACCTTCAGAACTTTGCGTTTCAATTATTCTAAAATATGTTCCTTCAAACTTATATGTCATATGTAATCTTTTGAAGACACTGCTTTCGTAATCTAATGTTTGGCTTCAATTCTACATTTCATGATCACCTTCTATAACAAATAATTTTTTTACAGTCATTGTACACAAAACCACAAATGGATTTGAGTTCTCTCCATTCAAATTCGAAACCAAACACTACGGATGTCATTTAGTGTAATATCATTGTTCCGTTCACTATATCATGTTGGAAAAACATATCGAAACCAAAACTAAATCCATTCACTTATCTTGCAATAATAATTCCGGATACAAATGATACATAGTTCAATTCGAATGAAGTCCACTTTTGTCTAATTGTCTCTAATGTTGATTTAAAAAAACTAATAATCATACCATAGCAACATTGAAGGTTTTCCCCCCTACTTTTCCCGCTCAGCAGACAACTACTCAGCCAAGGTACAATTTCAGAAAATTCTAAAATCAACCAACTGACATTGTGAACACCAAAATACTTTCTAAATGCTTCATTAATAGTCAATCCTCAGAATAAAACTTACTCACAATCTTCAAAAGAGTCAAACTAGTAGAGAGAAACTTATAGGGTTTCAATAAAATGTCACAAGCAAGAGCATTGAACAACTAAGTTGTGCACAAATTTAACCTGCATAGCAGATTCTCTAAGAAATTCCTCACCATGGAGAAGGAATACTTTGTAAGTACACTTTCAATTGCAACTTGCTCACTCATACTCTTCAAATTACTACATTTATCTATGCTTGACAACATTGCTTTATTAATTGGTGCAACTTACATTTAAACTATGCTATAACCAATAATGTCAACTGAATAAATAATAATAAATATAACCAACAAACACATAAATGCAAGGAATATTCCAACACTAGATCTCACTCTCCAACTCGTATGTGCAACATAAATTCTCTTCCAAAGTACAAAGCCTTATTGAATGTGCTAAGTCAAGTGTAACATTTATTTATGCAAGATGCTACAAGGTTTGTCATTGGAAACCTCAAAAATGGCACTGAACATAAGCCTCTGTGGGTTACATTAAGAACTTGGGACAAGATCGAATGGAATGTACTTCTCATTGAGCAGCATGGAGTCCATATGTTCACTGATAGGTGGCATCTCTTTACAGAAACTTACCGTCTCGTCTCTGGAGAATTACTCTGTTTCTCTTTTGACAGGAAAAGCACCTTCAAGGTTACTATGTTTGCTGCGGATGGACCTGAGAAAACAAACACATTCCCGACTATAATGACTATCGAGTCGAACAACATGTCCTCCGGCTTATCTTCACCAAATCCACCGGCTTGCACTCGTGGTGGACCAAGTAAGTCTTCTCTATTGCTACACTATATATATACCAAGTCATTCAATGTTTCTTTATATGTTGTCAAATGAATGGATTCACATATACTCTTCATATACAGGTAATCAGAAACAAACTGAACATCTAGCGCAAGCTAAGGGTAAGGCAATTGTTGTTAGAGGTAAAACTGTTACTCTATTCACTATAAAGCTAATTACACTAGTTACAAATTTAATTCAATTCAATTCATGTAAAATTCAAGGATGCTATCCAAATGGTTTACTCTCGGATGATGATGATGGAATCATGCTTTCTCAGAAAAGAAAAATCACTGGTAAGCATTTCTTCCTAATCATCTAATACAAAGCAGAACAATTGCTAAGGATATCAATTGAAACTATGTTTACAGAAATTGGATCCAGCCGTGTAAGGTCTAAGTACGAATACAAATATCAAGATGACCATGTCGCAGGTATCATTACTTGTTTATCAGAACTATACATGCCTAGATAAAAATAAAATACTCTGCTTGGTACTAATACTTGCATTTTCTAAATGTGTCAAAGATAAAGCACCCGCACAAGAGGAACCAAAGTCGAAGAAGATGGCTAACTTTCGAGACTACTCTATATCAATCAAGGATATAATGTTGATGAAACGATAGTATTGTAAGTGTATACAATTAGCAATCCATTGGCTATACAAGTTTTTTCACGCCACAAAAGAGTCGGCTTGCAACTTAGCTTATTAAACTATCTCTGTTATCATTTTGCAGCAATTGCCTGTGTACTTTGCCAACAAACACCTCGCACTCGGAAGGCATGATGTCATGATCAAAGTGAAGGGCTAGCCAACCGTTGGAACGGTTTGTCACATCTGGCCTGAAATGGCAACATTCACCTCAATTTGGATGACTCTTGTGTTCAGAACAAGCTTCAAAGTGGAGATTATATTCGCCGACCATCACCCAAATCGTGCTAGCATTGGGGTTTTCCTTCTTCAAACCAGCGTTTCAAACGGTTAAATAAGAGAAGTATTCGGCTAACTCTATCATCTTTTGCCTTCCGTATAACATTGCAACTCTACTATGGTTCATTTCTTGTTGGATTTGATTTTGTGCGGAAAATAGTTCCCGATGTTGGATTCCCCTTTTATAAGGCTACTTGAAAGGGGAAGTTAGTTTTCCTAGAAAAACTATATCCACCAATATTTTGTTATGTAACGTTCTTATGGTTTAAACCTTTGTTTTATCATTCATGTCCTTCCATTCTAGTCTTCGTTACTATCTTCTTAGAAACAATTGGACTTCACAAAGTTGAACAACATGAATTTAAAGATAATATCTAACATATATTTCATACTTTCCAGGGCAATGAACAACATCATCTTAGCTCCTACATACATACTTAGAAGCAATCAAAATGAGACAATGTCATAACTAATGAATTAAAATCTCCTTAAACACCATTTGACATACAGATTACTTCATTCTAATCTAATTAACCAAACACTATCTTCATTGCCCAAAAAATAACTACTATAGTTATCATGACAACATTAACGAAAAGCAACATCTGAATTCCAACACGAATTGAACGGGAAACATTAATGAAGTGATAAACCTCCATTTCACCGGCTCCACCAACTACAACAGCAAGCGGCTCCGGTACCGCAGCTGACTCGGCAGTAGTGTCAACCAAATCGCTTCGTTTCGGACAGAACCAACCATTGAAGTCGTGGCATTGCGGACAAGAATAGAAAAGCTTCCCACGGTTTTCCAATGTACCAGACACTAGGATTACAGTTCTACAGTTACAAGGAGGAAAATTATTTGGCAATTACGATTCACATACTCATAAGCGTATGAAACTCACATATGCTCGATTTGTTCGAATAGGATATGGCTGATTGTTTCGCCCATAATGACGCTTAAGATAAGTATAGCTTGCCTTTCGTAGAAGCCTCTTCCGAAACCTTAATAACGCAGCGAGACTGACAACGTAAATCAGGACAAGAGACTTTACGATATTCCAGAACACAAGGGCTCTTAGGACAACGCCCTCCTATGCTTTGCCGAGATTGTGTAGCCATCTTAATCTTTTCAATGATGTGCTTCTCAGGATGGCTTATCTTATGTGTTCTCTGGATATATATATAGTCAAGGACATGAGAAACAGCTATATCTTCAAATTGGTAACTTTGGACCGTTCTGCAACAGATAGATAAAGAATGGTACAAAAAAAAAAGGCCAGGTCTGTCACACAACGAAAGGATGCCATTATCAAATCCAACAAATGAAATAAGGACTTCTAAACCACTTGTTGTAAACACCTTTGATATCACACTAATAAAATTAAAGTGCTCAATTCGAACAATACAATAAAATTTCTGAATTTCGAGAATTGATAAATTGGCAATTCGAAATGAAGTGTAGATGATCGTTATTTGACTGAAATCATCATAACATAAAAGTTGCAGTACTTAAGACAAAACCAGTTCTTTTGAGAATAGCTTTTACGACACCTCACTATAACAATTGTCGCGTTTCAGTTCGTATGAACTCATGCTACACTTTGCAATGACACACGAAAAGAACATATCTAACATTTGCGTTCAAACACGTTTTATAAATAATAAATAGTCTTTCATGTCATTAAGTAAAAAAAATTATCAAACATTCGATATTTAAGTTCAGATTGTATTCAAGCCTCTACAAATATCAGAAACGAAAACTCCCGCCTGGACTCCAAACTCGGACTCCAAATAACATTCATACATTGGGAAGACAATTTTTTCAACTGTTCATGTCTCATCAGACTCATACCTACTACCCTAAACTAAACAGAGAAAGCAAAAGTCTAATCAGTTCTTACACAAGTACAGGAAATTCAAAAAAACCATAATTCATAGAAGGCATAACATTTCCTAAGAAAGTTTGTTCCAATGGCTGAAACTAAACCATCAGAGAAGCCAATGTTCTCCAAAACATGCTACTCGCCAGATCTCAACTACTTAGTAAGCAAATTCTAACTGTCATTCTCAACATCTATTGCACCTGTTCAATGAACCATCTTCTTCTAATTTGTTGTCATGTATATATATATATATATATATTTGGTTATGCTTCAAAATTACATATGATTGTGTTATCATGAATATTTAGGATAGTATTCAGATTGTCTTCATGTAGATAATTAACTTATAACCTAGCCTTACATGTCTTTGTTTTTATAGGGTTATGTAAAATATAAATGTGCTACATCTATCTACCTGTATAATTACACATCTCATAGTTTAGAAAATATAAAGACATGAATTCATAGCACTTGTTACCTTTTCTCTAATTCAATTTACCCAGGATGGATTCGTGTAGATAATTAACTTATAATTGTAGATTATTAACTTACAATTGTTTATGTATGCCATGAACATATAAAAATGTTGAAATTGATCTTCACCAAGACCAATTTTTTTCAATAGAACTTCTACACATACCTGCTTGTACAGTTTCACAAATTATGTTCTTATTCTAAAATACAAGTTCATGCTTGTTATCCTTTTCAAAGAGAGATCCTTTGGACTTTGCTGCCAAATACTTTCAAAGGAATAATTTGTGGGTGACTTTCAATACCAGAGACAAAAGGACTTGGAAAGTATGGCTGACAGAGGAGAATGGGCATACATTGTTTAGAGAGGGCTGGCCATTGTTCCGTGATACTTATCAAGTTTCTTACAGAGAACTACTCTACTTGTCATATGATAACAATACATCCTTCGAGGTCTCACTCTTTACCTTAGGAGGTATGGAGAAGATCAGGCCACCATCTGCAACAAAAATTAAGCCAAGTGCACTTCCAGCAACTGCAGAAGTTAAGAGCGAAGCAACTGATTTGGCCGGGCCTGGAAAAACAACGGACTCAAGTATTGCACCCAATACCGGAGAAAATGATTGTCTGGTCAAAGGTGAGCAGATTTACACATTTTATTGTCCAGTAAAAGTGAATACAGTTTGTCACCAACTAACTTCTACTTTGTTCTCTCAATCATCTCCAAGGGAAAAACACTATGAATGCCTCAAGTGATTTAGGTAATTACTTCTTTGACATTGAAATATATTTAAGTTTTCAGGAACTAAAACATGTGTATCATTCATCCACTAGGATTGCTGATAACTAGGAAAACCATTGGTCCATGTGCTAAGAAAATGAAACTCACATGTGACTTTCATATATTCAAATTCAATATTACGTATTATGCACTAGGATAGAAAGTTAACAATACACAACTATTCTGATTTTCCTGGAGCAGGAGACGATGAGATCAAGCTAAAGTTAGACTCCAACTCATTCTTCAGCACCATACTGAGAAAGGAGCATTTCACATCTCCATACTTGGTAACAATTTCTTACATTTGGAATCCAGATGTTGCAGTTTCTTACATTAGGTTTTATTAATCATCACAATCTTAGTACTACTCATTCATTAAACAAACTTTACAGACTATACCACAAGAATTTGCTAAGGACAATCTCGGGCCAGGTGTGACAGACATTAAACCTGCTTCAAAGGTCGTGCAAATGCATACATAACATGCCACTACTCGAGGGAGTGCAACTATTATCTTTGGATGGATGACTTTTGTTCTTCGAATGAAGTGGAAGAGGATGACAAATTCAAGTTCGCAAACACAAGACAAAGCGTGGAAATGGCTAGTTACCATTTTCGGTCGAGTAAAGTAAGAGGGCAATTAGGTGTGGCAAACTCATCTTTTGTTAGATTGTCTTCTATGCAGGAAGAAACTAATCTATGTTGCTTATGTATGCAATTCAACCATTCATATTCTAAAATCAAACTATTTCCTTGTGATTTTATATATATTTGGTGGTTAGATCGATTAAAATTATCCAGATTTGAATGCATATTACATAGGAAGGAAAATATAACACACTACATTATCAAAACTATAAGTAACCAACATTGATTTATTTCATTGTTATAATTTAATTAGCCAACTACAAAAAATTAAATAAGGAAACAAAATACAAAATATAGAGAAATTGTGCCCAACCCACTTTGTTTTTTTCAACATCTGCTAACCAATCTCTGGAACTCAACTTCGAATTAGGGAAAACTACATGGCATCTATCAAATATTATGTTTTGGTAATTGACAATAAGAATTCATGTTAAAGCCAACTAAATAAAAATTAATGAAGCAAACCTATTATTTTAAGTTATGGAATTACATTTTCTTCGTTTATGGCAATAACAAATCAACATATAAAATGGGCCAACTAAACCTTCACAAGGATGTACATATTAAAATAGCAAACTTCATGGACATACTATATGGGCCAACTACATCAAACATGAAATTGGGCCACATTTATCAGTGGATCTCCAGAAAACGACCCACGATTACATGGCCCAATCATTCCAATCATAGGCATTTTCCCGTCCCACTTCGGCGTGGCCAACTACATCAAATATATACCTAACTTAATGAACATACTATATGGGCCAACTACATCAAACATGAAATTGGGCCACATTTATCAGTGGATCTACTGAAAATGACCCACAATTACATGGCCCAATCATTCCAAACATACACATTTTCCGTCCCACTTGACGGCCAACTACATCAAATATGTACCTCAAACTTTAATATAATATAGGGAAAATTACATAGGCTACCTCTTAGTGGCTCCTCGCTCATCCGAATCCCCATTAGTGGAACAATTACATATAGGTCCAAAAGTTATTTTTGGTTGACCACTTAAGATTATAAACAAACCAAACATGCCTTAGTTATTTCAGTTTTCTACCGTCCAATTAATAAGCCCTAACTATTGTCGACCAATGTATCGACTTCAACCGCTATTTTTGTTTTTTTAAAACTATTAACTTCTTCAAAAAATTTAATTATTAAAATTTTAACTCTCCTTCCCGATCCCCACCACCACCCACCACCACGCACCAACACCACCACCCACCATCTTCCCACCACCAACACCGCACCATCACCAAAATCACTGCCGGAGCTCCGGTGGAAGCTCCGATCTATTTTTTTTTTTTTTTGTTCTTCCGCCATAGAAGCTACCGATCGGAGCTTCCATGGCAGCAACTCAATCTAGAGCTTCCGCCACTAAGCTCAGATGTATGGAGCTTAGAGCTTCCGCCACGAAGCTCCAGATGTATGGGGCTTCCATGACGTGAAGCTCCAGATCGAGCTTCCATGGCGGAAGTTCAAAAAAGATCGAGCTCGGCGATCCATGACGGAAGTCTAGATCAATAAAATAATATTTATTTTATTATTGTTATTTAATTAAGTACATGCTATACTAATAGAATTTTCAAATGCTAATAGGTACATTTGTTTAACAAAATACATGAAAAAGCTATTGTACAAAATAATTTTTAGAAACAATACTTATATATAAAATGTACTACATCGTGTTCGACACTCGGCCAACGTAATATACATTAACATGTATATACTTATAGTGAAATTTTTTGAAATAAAATGATAAAATTGCAAGTTTTGGTGTATAAACAGCCTCCAATTAACTTCCAAACGACCAGTTTTTTTTTAAAAAATAACGGTCATAATTCAATTACATGTAAGCACATAGAAGTTCAGGTTTAATTGCATAGAAGTCCACATGTGCCATGCACGTGACAACGATAAGTTAAGGCTGTTTGGCAATTTCTAAAAGCTGATAATTGAACAGGGGCAAAAATGGACTTTTCAGCTTTTAAATCGCCGAAAGTCAAATTCGTGGACTTATATGTAATTGATTTTTATCTAACTGGACTCACATGTTATTGTTACACTAACGGGTACCTATGTAATTCTAAATCTAACAGGGGGTCCATATGCAATTTGCCCTATAATATATTATTTATGATTACTAATTTTGATATAAAACATTTCTACAAATAATATTTATTCAAAAGTGGCCAACTAAAAAAATAAGAAGTACATCTTCAAGCCAACTAATTGTAAATAATACAAACACTACTAATTTTCATTACCTCATTGGTTTCCTCTTTACCAAAAAAACAAAGACATATTATTGGGCCAACTACAACAAACATTGAAGCCAAATTCTGCAAATATACTCACCCAACTTTATGGGCCAACTGAGTAAAACATGACCAGTGGCCCATTCGGAATTTGTTGCCAAATATGATAGGAAATAGCCAACTTCATGGGCCAACTTCACAAGGATGTACATATTAAAATAGCTTACTTCATCGGCCAACTTCATGGACATACTATATGGGCCAACATCAAACATGAAATTGGGCCACTTTTATCAGTGGATCTACAGAAAACGACCAACGATTACATGACCCAATCATTCCAAACATAGACATTTTCCGGTCCCACTTCGGCGTGGCCAACTACATCGAATATATACCTCAAAATTTAATATAGTATATATTATTTATGATTACTAATTTTAATATAAAACATTTCTGCAAATAATATTTAATTCAAAAGTGGCCAACTAAAAAATAAGAAGTACATCTTCAAGCCAACTAATTGTAAATAAAACAAACACTACTAATTTTCATTAAACTCATTGGTTTCCTCTTTACCCAAAAAAAAAAAAAGACATATTATTGGGCCAACTACAACAAACATTGAAGCCAAATTCTGCAAATATACTCATCCAACTTTATTGGTCAACTGAGTAAAACATGACCAGTGGCCCATTCGGAATTTGTTGCCCAATATGAGAGGATAAAATCTAAGTTCCAACAAGCTAAGTCGTGCTAAGCAGCCGATTATATATAAAAAGGCATCTAACGTTAACTAAAAAGATTCATTACAAGTTAATTATACATAACCAAACCCAAAAAATAGCCATCTAAGTCATCATGTAGAACTCATCACACAAGCCTACACATGAACTACACATTCAAGCCTAAATAAACAGGCAACCTAAGCCATAAACTAGACCAGGATATAAACTGGCTTTGGAACACATTGAAGCCAACAAAAGACATCACTACTTCCAAAATAAACAGGCAACCTAAGTGATGGAGTTCAATATTACAGATATCACAAACTTAATATGAATGCATGAGAAACACTAACATGTAGAAACAACCGGAACACTACTTGTTTAGTGCACGGAAAAATTCAGATACCATTTTGACACGATACTTCCCAGCATCCTCGTGGCTCCATGTACAACGAACTAATGGTTCATCCCTGATTATTTTCTCCATCACATAGCATGCTACCACTCAACAGTCCAATGAACCAAAGGCTTGCTGAGGTGTGTCTTGGCAACTTTCAACTTCCGGTGTCTTCTCCAAGAGAGGGAGTCTGCTGTTCGTGTATTGACAAAACTTACGAACACAATCCTCAATGTAGTCAATCTAGCAAAGTATCATCAACTTGGGGTTAATAAAAGAATTCCAAACAAAATTCAATACATTCTTATATGCACACAGTACTTACCAAACTGGTACAAGCCAGAAGATGTTCGTCATCCACTATGTTCTTCGGAAGCAATGAATTGTAGAATGTCCAAGTAGAAGTGGAAACCTTGTAATGCAAAACTATCCAGTGATCACCTTCACTCTTCGTAGCACATCGATGCCCAAGGCTGTTTCTTCACAATGTTGTGTCTGGTGTCTCTGATCTTAGCACCTCGGGCCTTTTGTACAATCAGAAGGGCCCACCTATCAAAAATCTGTTGCAATAATAACAAATTGTTAGCGAATTACACCATAGACTTGTTTTCATAGGCAGTAATAGGATCATATAAGAGACGTAATATTTATGTTGGTATCTAACCTGTTCATTCAAACAGTTGTGATTTAACAAGGTTTCAAGGTCGCAAATGAATCTCACCAAATGTGTATGATGTTGATACGGAAAACAAAGGATCACTGCGTATGCAAGCAACAATTTATTAAACTCTGGAAACGTAGAGGGGAACAATTAGTTTTCAAATGAAACAAAGTAACTGACCAGTTTGCTTTGTCTTGAACTTCTGAGGAAGCCAGTTACGGATGTGGACATCTATCATTCTTGAGGCAAAGAGCGAGAATCAATTCGAGAGGCTGATCCCATTTTTGGAATGTAAGGTGAATTAGATATCGCAAGAACATTAACATGTTGGCTTCTTCAATATTCATCATCCGGATCACATTCTTCTCATTCAACCGAGCCATGCGGTTAGTGTCGCTGACAGGCGATTCACTGTGCATTGTTGTTCCTGGAACCTTTCCTTCGCATCATTTGCATATTGAAGTTTCATTTTAGCATCCTGTTGGTCCAGATAACGGCAAAGTAAAAGACAAGAGGGGGGGGGGGTGAATAGTCTTTTTAAAACTTTTGTCGATAAGCACAGTTTCTCAGATATCTAATACTTAATTTCAGAGAGCGGAAGACTTCTGAGATAAGTGCACGTGTTCATCAAGATAAGTGTAAGTACTTTGCAATATAAGTAAAATAAGTGATAAACTGCAGAAAGTAAATAACACGTCTTTTTATAGTGGTATCTGAAGGTGGCGTAATCCTTCAACTAATCCACTTCGGTCTTTCTCAGACCAAGAATCTACTAAGATAAATGAGGTAACCTTGCAGATATCTTTTCTTAGATTCCTAAAAGCACTAGGTTCCCAACCAAGTGTTCCCCCTGAGTTATTCCCCGGCTTCCATAGCCAAGTACTTTCTGTACTCAGAAACCTTTTTGAGCTATTCCTTAGCTTTCCAAGCTAAGTACTTCATGTGCTCAAAGAACCTTGGAGTTATTCCTTAATTTCTCAAACTAAGTACTTCCTGACTCCGCCAGTATGGTGTTGGTTTTAGGTTTGTTTGTCAGGTGAGCTTCTTTAATAACTTGTTTAGTTATTCAGATAGCTCTGTGAATCAAGTATACTTAATACACTTTGCAATGTGTGGTATCTTGTTCTCTACTGACCCAAGTCTATGGTAAGTGTTCAAGAGAATGAAACTTAGATATGAAATCTTAGTTCAACTCTTTCACAGATAACAATGCTCGTTAAGGATCAGGACACTTAGAACTTTTGTGCTACTTAGAATCAAGAGCTTTGGTCGCAACAGAAAGCTTGCAGGTAAGTAGTTTGCTTGAGAACGCTTGTGTGAGTATTCTTCAAGTTCAGAGTGTTCTAAGGTGTGTTCTCAAGCAGTCCAAGTGTTGATATTTATTGATGAATTTGAGTGCCGTTTGAATAGTATCCGTTAGGATTAAATCAAATTCAAACTAATTATATCTGAATATAGAATCAGTGGTGTTTGTCTTCTTCTTCGGTTACCGCTTTTGTTCGACATTTCTCGTGCATTTAATGCATTGTACTATATTTTGTCTGTAGTGCCGGAACTATGCATGGTATCGTAGATCTTTATACAATTAGAGTTTTTCAAACTTTGCATGTTCTTTTCGAGATCATCATAGCTCAGATACCACTTGTTTAAGCAACTTGTTATAATATGTTTCTTTCTCAGAAGCATATTTTATGTCCAAGGTATCTGAGTGTAGATATCTGTGGGCACTTTCCTTGTCTCACAAACCTTTTATGCTCAGATATCTTTTGCACCTTGTGTGTTTCGAAACACTTGTTTCTTCAAGATATCTGGACATAGGTATCTGAAAAACCCTTGTCTTCAGCAATCTTGTGCAGTCTTCAAATCTTCAAATTCGTTGAACTTTTCCGCTGGATACTTACTTCGGTCTTCTTAAAATAAAAAATTACATTTCGAGACCTAACATTCTATACAAGATTTGCTAGACTATCATACTTAGTGAGTTTACTCTTTACAAAGGTTCAAGTGAACTAAGAGTACTATTCGCCTTTCTGAGCTAAGATAAGTCATTAGGTTGCTGATCAAAATCTAAACAGATATTCCTAACGAATTTCCCCCATTTTGATCAGTCAACGATGACTATCTGACCTATTACAAATCTGGATGAGGAAACAATCCACCACTTAATCATTTCTTATGATCTTTTAATTTATATAATTAAGTGCGGAAAGTAAACATCAACCAAATCACACGGTGTGATCTTTGTTGACAAGTTATCTTTTATATAAGAATGATATCTGAGAGTAAGTTCATCAGATATGATACAGAGAAAGCTTACAGATAACTTTTTCAAGATTTAACAGATAAGATCAATCAGCAAAATCACAGAAACTACTTAGTCAAATAGAACAACAGGAGTTACCAAGCTCCAAGTGAACATTCTAAATGACAAGTCTTCAAGTCTTAAAAAAAAAATTCTTCAAGTCTTCAAAACAGTTCCATGGATCAGTCTGCAAATTTCCTGTCACCAAACCTTTTTATGTCATCAGAGTAGTCATAGAGAAGAGTTCTGATAATCATCTCTGTCTCTCTGGCAAATCCACAGACTTCCTTGTAGGTTTTGGTGGGATTTCTCTTGACAAAATGCTTGACCCACAGATACTTTCCCTATTTCCAGGCATGCTCGATTCTGATATCTGACAACTTGAAGTATTCATAAATGATCTTCAGATATCTGATGTCACCCTTGTATTGATCTTCAGTTAAGTAGAAGGACTCATAGGGTTCCACAGCAAGTCTTGCTCTTGTGCTGCTCCAAAAGGTTGGAATTCTCTGCACATCATCTGGCTTTCCATAAGGACATTCATCAGAGAGGTCCTTCTTCATGGCTTCAGTTCTCTTGATTACTTGAAAATCCAACCATGCTTTGATGTGGTTGGTGTTAATCAAGATTGGCTTATCTTTTCTCCATGCCATGAGCTGTTTATGGATTGGTTCTGGAAACCTTGAATTTACCAATAAGTGCTTGAGTTCCAGAATCCAGTAGCCATTCTTCTGATTAATGCACCTATAGACAGAGGAATTGTTGTCATTCTTCACATACTCAATTTTGGCTTCTTTTGGCCTGAGTGGAAGTAGACTTTTTCTTTGTTCAGCTCTCAGCCTGTTCCTTCTTTGTCTAGAATTCTCCTTTGGGGGATTGCTTGAAGAACCACCGATCGACTTGGTATTTCCAGACGGTGTTTTAGCTGCTAAAGGCTTTGCAGCTGTGGGCTCAGTTAGGCTATCAATTTTCCTTTTTCTGTGAAGAGGAGCTTCATCTTCATCAGTTTCTTCATCGTCATCAAGATTAATTCTTGTGAGACTTTTGCAGCCTTCTTCATTGCCCTGGGATTTGATTTGACCTTCTTCTTCTTCTTCAGAAGATTCATCAATCCCTTTTGTCTTCTCCTTGGAGCCTTGGTACTCGGCGGTCTTTTTGCCATGGCCCTTGTTACCATTGTAGTTTCTTCAGTTGGCTGCTGGGAAGTAGCTACTATTTGCAAAGCAGCTTGATTTGGTGAGGGTTCATTTATTCTGAGTGGTGGCTGGGAAGTTTTCTTGTTTCCTCTTCCTTTCTAAGCGGCACCAACTCTAGATTTCTTCTTTCCTTTCCCTTGATCAGATCCAAATTCTTCCCCCTTAGTCATTGTTGACTGACTAAGTACTACAAAAGAATCTGAGAGGGACTCAAAATTCTTTTGCAAGTAGTTGTAGGCAGTGACCAACTTCTGAAGTTCAGCCTTGAGCTCCTAATTTTGTTTGATAAGTCCATTTTCCTTATCAGTGAGCTCTGCCAATGGCCCTAGTATGGCATCTGCTTTTCCAGAAGTGTAACTTGCCTCATGAAAAGCTTTTTCAGCTAATGAAACATCATCGTCCCTTATCATTCCCAGATCCTTCTGAGCAATGATCATACTGGTTGTTCTCTGAGTGATGAGCTCAGTGAATTTTTGCATATCTGAGGGGACGGAGGCAATTACTTCTTTGTTTTGTGAAGACATCTCCCTTTTAAGATGAGCCAAAACTTGATATCTATTCATATATTCATGGGAGTGGACATTCGCGCTTTGTTGAAAACTTCAGAGCAATTAGCTTCCTTTTCGATGAGAAACCGCCATGTTCATTGCAAGTTCTGCCAACGCCTTGTCTTCGCCATCATCCGAGTCCTCAAATTAAAGGATCTTCATCCTCTTGACATTTTCAAGATTCTCCACCAAAGAACCATCTCAGAGATGGGCTTCTTTCCTTTCTGAGAGGAGGATGGTATGTCTTTTGCTGATGATGCAGCCTTAGCATCATGCTTTTCTTTAGATACTTCTTCAGTATCTAGCTCCTTAGCAATAGCATTTACAGCATCCTAGAGCTCTTTAACCTCAGAGTAAGCTACTGTCTCTTGTAAGTATTGATCTTGTAGTTGATTGCTTATCTCGGATTTAACTAGCTCTTCTTCAAGTTGAAGTCGCTGCTCTTCTTCCAACAGTTGTTTGAGTTGAGTAGTTCTGGCTTGAGTATTTAATATCTTCTGAGTTGTTTCCTCAGAGTGCTCAACTACTTGTTCAGTAGTGTCTTTTTGTTGTTGGGAAGATGGATGGGTAGATTTCTGAGGTGATGAAGGAGGGGATTGCTGTGATGTCCTCTCAATGTGCTTTTCAGCAGCTGAGGCAATGTTTCCTTGTGGAATTTCTCCTGTCCCTGGTGCAAGTGCATCATCATCATCCTTTTTATCATCCTCATCATTGTGATGGTCAGAAGGAAAATCTTCATAGTCATTTTCGTCAGTTTCCTTCTCTTCTTCATCTTCAGAGACCAGATTGATCACTTCTGGAATAGTGATCATTTGCCCATTTACTTCTTCTTATTCAGAAGGAATAAATTGTAGTGTCTGGGGCAGGACTGGCTTGAATGCCATCTCAACTGGTTTGACCATCAGCCTATTTGAAGGCTTGCACCCAATTTGTGTGCCACTTCTTGGGAAAAATCCTTACGCATTAAGGTCGCAACTTTGTATTGTTCAGTAGGGAACATTGCGTGGATGTAGGTTTCAGATCAAGAGCTCGTGCTCGCCTTGTTGTTTGATCTGATTCTCAAGATTTCGAGAGATCAGAGCACCTTAAACTTTGCCATTTCTTGAAGCATTGAATATGCTTTGGCAAGGTATGAGTCTTGAAGAAGGGAAGAAGGTTTTCATAGTCATCATTTGACTCCTTCTTGGCACTACTTTGAACTTGAAAGAGAGAGTTTTGAATTAGTTTCAAAACTTGTGTAGATATCTGAGTTTTTAGAGTAGTCAAGTATCTATGTTACCTGTGCAACAACAACAGTTCGAAGGTCGGATCATGAGGTTCCAGTGCCTCAGATATCCGGATATGAGGAGGAGACTTGGAAGTCCGATCCTCAAAGATCCTCTCTCTTTCTTTTGAACAAATTAGAAACATAACACTTAGGAAATTTTATCAAGAAAAGTTCTATTTTCGTAATCGTATATCGAGAGGTCAATTACCTCCACTATTGGAGGCTCAGATATTGTTGCTCGAGACTTGTGCAGCTCGGAAAATTTTCTTGTGATGAAGGTTTTGATGCCTCATCAATTTCCATTTGTTGGGGATTGAGCGGCAATTCCTCAAAACTTCTACTTCTTTTTAACCTGCTTATGTAGAAAGTGTTAGTTTGAGAAAATGATAAGAGACTTGTCCTTCAAGAATATAGATATCTGAATGAAATACCTTCTCCGCAGAAGGTTCAGATATTTGTTCCTCGTAGACCTTGGAAGTCTCGGATTCTTCTCTCAAGAGATAGACTTTTCAGCCTCTTCATTTTTCTTCTCGCTTGGAGCCTATTAGAAACAAACACTTAATAGTATTAGTCAAGTGTATAAAGCACAAATCGAGATGTTATATCTTAAGAACTGCCTTCACCCGTGAGACAGCCTTCTCAGATTCTCGAGGCAAGCTTTGACTTCCTCTTGTTCTTTGTTTGTAACTCACCGTAATAAAGAATTTTTATTAGTTTAACAAGACAGAAAACACAAAGAAATTCACAAGTGCAAACCATTCACCTACCCGAGCAATGTCAGTCGAGTGGTCTCGAACTGTGACCTTCCATGAGTTGGTCTCGTTGTTCCAAGTGTTGCTTCTTTGTTGGAAGTTTGAGGTACTTTAACCATTTCGAGTAGCTAACTCGCTTGCCTCCTGGTTGATTATTCGAGTAGTGTCTCGCTTGATCCTCTCGAGTTGGGGAACCCTTTCATTTGCGGATTTTCAAAGATGTTGCATTGATGGCATGTCGAAATGGAGTTCATTTACCATTTCATCAACCACTTGTGGCTGTGTGGTTGTGGTTGTTGTGGTTGTCCAAGCGAAGTTTTGAGCAATTGAGAGTTCTTCCAGATTTTTAAGTGTGGTGTCGACATAAGTGTCTACTAACACTAGGTCACCACTCATCGTGGCTTCTTGAAGTTTTTATATGTGACTTTCCTCGATGGTGTGTTGGCACCAACAACCTTTGCTATAGGTGCTTGTTCAAGAATTTGTGAGTGGTTGCTTTCAAGAACCTTCGACCTTTTGTTTTCCCCTTTCGCTTGGTTACGCTTTCAAAGAACCTTGGGGATGGGATCTTCTCCTCGATTCATCATCGAAACTGAACAGAGTTATCAATAATCCCCGCCGCTTCGCAGAAAGAGTTAGAAGTTTTTCAAGATTTATGAGTTCATCAACAAGGCTTTCGCAATAGTCTTGACATTTCAAAGCACTTTCTCTTGAGTCTACTTGTTCAAGAGTCGATGCCTCTTTGCAGCATTGATGAGTTCTTCATTGATGAGTTCATCCGCAATGATGTCGTATCCGGAATCAACAACCTCAATTGGTGTGCTTCCGATTTGCGGCCAGACTTCTTCCGTGAAGTTCGCTTCTTGGTCGCAACTTTTCCCTCGTGATACCTCTTCGCCTTTGCTTCGAACCTTTATGAGATCCAAAGAACCTTTTCATCAAGTTTGTATACTCATATTTGTAGAGTAGGTTATCATGGCAATATCTCGCCTCTCCGAGCTCAATGCCAAGACATTCCAAGAAGTAGCAAATTTTCACCATAGCTTCGTGGCTTTTCGCTTAGCAAGGCCCTTAACGATTTTAGGCTCAAAGCCTCAGATCTTCTTCACAAATTTCATGAAGGCGCATTTTCCCCAATTAAAAGGGTTTTCCAAATTTTGTCTTGTTAGCTCAACAAGAACATCATCATCCAGCAGTTCTTAGCTTATCCGGTCACACCTCCTTGTAGACCATCAAAGCCTCGTGAAGAATACATGCTAACACATTCCATGGACCAAAAGATGTCGGTCCTTATGTCGCAAGTTTAAAGTCGATGGGTGTGTCCGGTTTGTCAAGATCACACACATTATCAGCTTGTTTCACACCTTCAAGGAGATCTTCATCCTTGGTGTCAATCTCAAAATCCTTTCCAAGATTTTGAAGTTCAAACAACCACAGAAAAGTCTGGCCCAACAAGATTTCTTGTCCTTGGACTTTGGTCTTGGTAGACACTATCTCAGGCCTTCAGAGATCTTGGAAATAATTGTGGAGTTGTTGTAAAACTCCAGAACATCCAGTGAAGAAACTCCACTGGGAAGAGCAGATAGAAAACCCTTGATTTTTGTCTTTTCAAGCATATCAAGTACTAACTTCGTCGCTTTGGTTTTCTATTATGGCTACCGTATTCCTCAATCATGGCACCACCCCAAATCATCCTGTGATTTGAAGTCCAATGATCGTGGTCAATTCTCCGATCAACCGATTGTTAGTAATAACTAGCACTGGTGCTTGCTTTTCAGCAGTACCAGTAGTAGTTGCTTTGGATTTCTGAGTACAAGCACGTTTGGGAGCCATCTCTTTAAATAGTGAGGTTTTTGAAAAACGAGAAAGAGATTTGGGTGAGAGATTAGTGATTCTTTGCGAAAAACTAATGTGGATTTGCAGAGGTCAAGAAGAGTTTTGCTATTCTTGTGCAAGTTTGTATGTCGGATTAGCGAAAGTAATTTCTTTTGCCAAAATCCCATATATATAGCAATGTAATCTCCACAAACATATACATACAAATTAATTTTGTGTAAGTATCGTGAATTGCAAAAGCGTGAGTAAAGGCTTGTTCGGCATTAAATGCATAGTGGGCCTGTCGAATTTTAATACCCACTATTTACCGAGAATTAATCTCCGCAGAATATCAATCGCCCAATTCATCAAGGGTCACCATTGCTTTTCAAGAATGATCACAATCAACAAATGTAATTGTGCCCATTTAATGAATTTTGGCTATTAGCTTTCAATCACGCTTCGTATGACCAAGAACACTTTGCATCCGAATTTATCCGACACTTAGTATTTGTCCAAGTTTTACACAAAGATAGAAATAATGCAAATTTCAAGAGTAGTCGATCGCAGACAGCTTGTACTATTCTCTTTGTGTTCCTCACTAAGTGATCCAGATATCGAGTACCGCCTCGTAAATCTTTGAATGCTTTTACCCTTTAGCCTTTAGTTTCAATACCTGCCTGCATTCCTCTTCTGGATAATTGCCCAGATTCCTCTTCTCCGGATAATGCTCTAGATTCCTCTTCTCTAGATACCCCTTCCAGATTCCTCTTCTCTGTTCTTTGATATCTTCTCCTGATCTCTCTTTTCTGAACTTTTTCAGTTCTTTGGTAGCTCCATTAGTCCAAGACTGTGTCTTAAGGCTAAGAATCTACTTTCGGTAGTGGCTTAGTGAAGATATCCGCAAGTTGGTGTTCAAGTACAATCTTGAGTATCTCTATATTACCTTTTTCAACATGGTCTCTGATGAAGTGGTGTCTAACATCAATGTGCTTTGTTCTTCCATGAAACTTAGGATTCTGAGTTATGGCAATGGCACTTGTGTTGTCACAGAAAATGGGAGTTTTCTTCATCGAGTCCATAGTCTTTGAGTTGTTGTTGTATCCACAATATCGTGAAGCACAACATCCAAAGTTAAGAATATATTCAAATCTGTGGTAGATGTGGCAATTGAATTTTATTTCTTTTAACCATGATATTAATCTAGCACCAAGAAATTGACAAGTTCCCGAGGTGCTTTTTCTATCAAGCAATGATCCAAAGATAGTCAAGATCCTAATAGCCAACCAAACTCAATCCACTCTCTTTTGGATACCACAATCCAACTTCTACAAGACTTTTACATACCTTAATATTTTCATAGCAATGTTGTAGTGTGACTGCATTGGATTTGTCTGAAATCTAGCACACACTCCAACTGCATATTGAATATCAGGTCTACTTGCAGTGAGGTATAGTAGAGACCCAATCAATTTCCTATACTTGTGTTCTTCAACACTCTTGTCAGATTCAATATAGGTCATTTTGGTTCCAATGCTCATTGGTGTCTTAGCATTCTTTTCAGAAGGCTTTAGATTGAACTTATTGAGCATATCATTTGCATACTTTGTTTGAGTAATGAATATTCCATCATTGAGTTGCTTGACTTGGCGTTCGAGGAAGTAATTCAATTCTCCCATCATGCTCATCTCAAATTTACATTTCATGAGTTCAGCAAAATCTTCACAAAGTTGCTTGTCTTTAGATCCAAATATAATGTCATCAACATATACTTGAACCAAAAGTAGTTTCCCATCATGGTTCAAAGTGAAGAGTGTTTTATCAACATCTCCTTTCTTGAAACTACTTTCCAGTAGGTATTTGGCCAATGTATCATACCATGCTCTTGGAGCTTGTTTCAGCCCATACAGAGCTTTCTGAAGCTTATAGACCATCCTACTTTCTGAGGAAACTTCAAAACCTGGTGGTTGCTCAACATAGACTTCCTCACCTTCACCATTTAGAAATGCACTCTTGACATCCATCCGTAAATCAGAAAGTCATTATGAGCTGCAAAGGCTAGAAAGAGTCTTATTGCATCCAATCTTGCAACTGGTGCATAAGATTCATCAAAATCTAGTCCTTCAGTCTGGGTAAATCCCTTGGCAACCAACATAGCTTTGTTTCTGGTTATTTCACCAGACTCATTCATTTTGTTTCTGAAAACCCACTTGGTTCCTATTACGTATATTCCACAAGAATGGAACCAGCTTAGACTTTGTTTCTCTCAAATTGATCCAACTATTCTTGCATTGCGTAGATCCGCCTTGATCTTTTAATGCTTCTTCTATAGTCTTTGGTTCAATTTTTGAGATGAAACATCCATAGAGACAACTTGCATTTTCAGCGATTGCTCTTCTAGTTCTAACTCCTTGGTCTGTGGGACCAATCACATCTTTTGAAGGATGATTTCTTATCCATTTTATAATGGGTTTTGAACTAGTAGGATCAATATTAATTTGATTTGAATGTGAATCAATATGATCTTGATGAGATACTTGCAAGATTCGGGATATCCGACACATGGTAATGTCATGGATATCGACACTTTTTCAGGTTAGAGATATCCGGATCTTGTATTTCAAAGAATCTTATTCTCGATACCTTTTCATGATGAAGGTTCTCAAGAGTTGCTCCATTTCTCGAATTCTCATAGGAAATTCTTCATCATGTCTTGTAGTCGCCGTTGTTACTAAGCATAGGTTGCTTTTCATCGCCGACTCATCCTCTATTTGAATGATAGAATTGTTTCCTTGGAGGATCCTTTTCGTAATCTTTAATCATTAGTTCTTTGAACCTATCTGAGAGATCATCATTTAAGAGTACTTTCTTGTTTCCTTCATAGAATACTACATGAATAGATTCTTCGATCTTTTGCGTTCTTTTGTTGTAGATTCTGTAGGCTTTGCTATTCACAGAATAACCAAGAAATACTCCTTCATCTGCCTTTGGTTGAAATGTTCTCAAGTATTCTTTTCCATTGTTAAGAACGAAACATCTGCAACCAAACACTCTTAGATGTTTGATACTAGGGGGCCTACCAATGAAAAGCTCGTACGGAGTTTTGTCATGGTGTTTGTTAATCAGACATCTATTTTGAGTGTAGCATGATGTGTTTACAGCTTCAACCCAATAGATTTCACTTATTTCAGTGTCAGCAAGCATTGTTCTTGCTGCTTCTTTCAGCGTCCAAGTCTTTCTTTGAGCAACATCATTTTGTTGTGGTGTCCTTACAGAAGATAGTTGATGTTGTATAACTTTGCAAGTACAAAACTCTTTGATTACTGGTTCACAAACTCAAGGTCTGCTCGTTTCGACATGATACCTTGTCATTTTTCATGACTTCGAGCTTATTCAGCAAGTTAGGTATCTCAACCCTTGCATCAGATTTGTGTTTGAGAAAGACAACCCAAGTGAATCTTGAGTAATCATCAACAACAACCAGACCATACTTCTTTCCTGCATAACTAGTTACTGAGGATTCAAACAGACCCATATGTAACATTTGCAGTGGCCTTTCACTGGAATGTCTAGTTTTAGACTTGAAAGATGTTTTAGATTGTTTTCCCATTTGGCAAGCTGAGCATACTCCTTCTTTTCTATATGCCATTTTGGGTAAACCAACCAAAGAACTCTTTCGCTAGTTTATTCTGAGTTTTGAAATTCAAGTGACTCATTCTTTTATGCCATAGCCAATTTTCTTCAGTGTGGCCATATTGACTCACCATGAGACATTCTTCGGTTGTGGCGGATGCCCAATCAGCAACATAGAGATTTCCTTTACGCCTTGCAACCAAGACTGTCTACTTTGACTCATTGTCAATCACTTTACATAGTTTTGACTTGATCTTGACAGTGTACCCTTTGTCTACTAGTTGACTCATGCTTAGTAGATTATATTTCAAACCCTTTACATGAAGTTCTTCAGAGATTGTGAGGGTGCCGAACTTCAAATTGCCAAAACCTATGGTTGGATTTTCATCTCCTCCAGCAAACCTGATAATTGGTCCATCATTGGAAATTTTGTAGTTAATCAGATTTGCTTTGTCTCCTGTCATGTGCTTCCCACATCCACTATCAAAATGCCACTTTGAGTTAGTCTTTAGAGTGTGCTCATCAGCCATTAGACAAGGTTCAATGTTGGAGATATCTGGGAAGATTTCTTCAGCCATTCCACACACTTCTTTCTTCTTTTGACCAAAGTCAATTACTTCATGAGAAACACCGCATATTTCTGGAGAAGGCAGTGGGGCATCACTTAAAGACATCCTGCAGCAAACACACTAAACAAACGAATCAAGTGTAGGTGAAAAGCAGTTAGTGGGCACTTATCTAGGATCTAGGTTCAGTGCAGAAGGCTTGGGAACCTCCCGCTCTGATACCACTTGTTGGTCCAGATAATGGCAAAGTAAAAGACTGGGGGGGGGGGGGGGTGAATAGTCTTTTTAAAACTTTTGTCGATAAGCACAGTTTCTCAGATATCTATAAAGATATCTGATACTTAATTTCAGAGAGCGGAAGACTTCTGAGATAAGTGCACGTGTTCAGCAAGATAAGTGTGAATACTTTGCAATATAAGTAAAACAAGTGATAAACTGCAGAAAATAAATAACACGTCTTTTTATAGTGGTATCCAAGGTATGTAATCCTTCAACTAATCCACTTCGGTCTTTCTCAGACCTAGAATCCACTAAGATAAATGAGGTAACTTTACAGATATCTTTTCTTAGATTCCTAAAAGCACTAGGTTCCCAATCAAGTGTTCCCCCTGAGTTATTCCCAGCCTTCCACGTACCAAGTACTTCCTGCACTGTAAACCTTTTGAGCTATTCCTTAGCTTCCCAAGCTAAGTACTTCGTGCTCAAGAACCTTGGAGTTATTCCTTAGTTTCAAACTAAGTACTTCCAGACTCCACGCAGATATGGTGTTGGTTTTAGGTTTGTTTGTCAGGTGAGCTTCTTTAATAACTTGTTCAGTTATTCAGATAGCTCTGTGAATCAAGTATACTTAATACACTTTGCAATGTATGGTATCTTGTTCTCTACTGACCCAAGTCTATGGTAAGTGTTCAAGAGAATGAAACTTAGATATGAAATCTTAGTTCAACACTTGCATGTATAACAATGCTCATATGATCAGGACACTTAGAACTTTTGTGCTACTTAGAATCAAGAGCTTTGGTCGCAACAGAAAGCTTGAAGGTAAGTAGTTTGCTTCAGAGCGCTTGTGTGAGTATTCTTGAAGTTTAGTGTGTTCTAAGGTGTGTTCTCAAGCAGTCCAAGTGTTGATATTTATAGATGAATTTGAGTGCCGTTTGAATAGTATCCGTTAGGATTAAATCAAATTCAAACTATTTTTATCTGAATATAGTAATCAGAAAGGTTTGTCTTCTTCTTCGGTTACCGCTTTTGTTCAGACATTGATGTCTCGCATTTATTTAATGCACTGTACTATATTTTGTCCTGTAGTGCCAACGGAACTATGCATGGTATCAGAGATCTTTATACAATTAGAGTTTTCTGAAACTTTGCATGTTCTTTTCCAGAGATCATCATAGCTCCAGATACCACTTGTTTAAGCAACTTGTTATAATATGTTTCTTTCTCAGAAGCATATTTTTTGTCCAAGGTATCTGAGTGTAGATATCTGTGGGCACTTTCCTCGCCTCGTAAACCTTTTATGCTCGATATCTTTTGACCTTGTGTGTTTCAAACTCTTGTTTCTTCAAGATATCCGGACATAGGTATCTCGAAAACCCTTGTCTTCAAAATCTTGTGCCTTCAAATCTTCAAATTCGTTGAACTTTTCCTGCTGGATACCTACTTCTTGGTCTTCTTCAGAAAATAAAAAAATTACATTTCGAGACCTAACATCTTATACAAGATTTGCTAGACTATCATACTTAGTGAGTTTACTCTTTTACAGTGTTCAAGTGAACTAAGAGTACTATTCATCTTTCTGAGCTAAGATAAGTCATTAAGTTGCTGATCAAAATCTAAACAAATATTCCTAACACATCCAATGATAACAAGTGATCAATCCCTGCTGTTTCATTACAAGGGGAAGAAGGACCCTCGGTCACTGTTGATTCGGATTCGACCTTCACAACTGGATTGTTCCCTTTACTAGAGGAAGGGTTTGTTGGGGTTTTGTTCTTGAACAGATTAGAAGGAGTCACAAATGGATCACTAGATTGGCCTATGCTATGTATGTTGTTAGGAGTAACAAAGCAACGTGGGCTGGGCGTGTTCTGATGTGCTCAAATTGATACTTAGAAACAAGTAGCAAGCAGTTGTTGTAAATAGACAATGCTAACCACGAGGTCATTCGCTAAGGTACCAATTAAGCTACCACAACGATTGAAAACAAACAGTTACTTGTGAAACGATGTAGATTTGTTTGAATTTGAGTACTTCTAATAACTAGAAAACAGAAATTAGCAATGTAGTTGTTAGTAAGAATGAGGTAGAAGGAACACAGTAGTTACGATCAAGCAATGCTAATTCGCTCTAGGGATACGTTCATACTGTCACACGGTCGGTGTACAGAAAACTATCAATTCAACCTTTACCAAACGAGTTTGAAGATATTTGAACTAGCGTAATTGTGGGTCATCAATCCACAATCCTTAACCAAAACGTTTTAGAGAATCTTTGAACAAAAGTATTGAATTGAAAGGTTTTTACGAAGATCTTTGAACTAGCCTAACCTATATGAACGATTTCAAACCATAGAAGCGAATATGCAAAGCTATCATGCAGCTACCATGTTCGGAGTGATTTAGCTACTCATAATCGAAGCAAGGATGAAAGAATTCAAGATATTGCTCATGATTAACACAAACATAATGATAATCGCATGCAAGCTTAAACAATTCAAGAAACTAAGCAAGAACGAATTGAATAAGATTAAACAATAGAGACTTACCACAGTAATCAGGGATTCGATATCAATCCTTCGTTAAACAAGCAAAACCAAGCTCCAAAATTGTCAATGTATGATCAGGAGTTTTTATCTCTGAACTAGGTTAAAAGAAGTATGAGAGAAAAATCCCAATTCTAAGCTAATAAGGAAAAAATAAAATCCTATTCCAATGCCTCTCGCCACAGAAGGAATAGTTGCCATGCAGCCTTCTTAATAAAAGAATATATAGCTCAAGATAATTTCGCCACATGGATCGATTTCTTGCCGCGATCCTTCCTGCAATTCCTAGGTCCAAGTCAGAAATCTCGCCACAAGGATCGAATCTCACACATGAGCTATGCTAAGCAAATTCCTCATTTAGCTCAAAAGACATCAAATCCTACAAAAGGTAAATAAAACACCATAGCGTAAAAATGAAATAAAAAGACTATAAAACTAAAGACAAAGACTCACAGAGACCGCTAAAAAGGACCCAATGAGACTCTAAATTATCGTCTCATCATACTCCCCAAAATGAACCTTTGCTCGTCCTCGAGCAAACAGACAATCATAGACGCAACTAGACTCGAAACCACGAAAACAAACAAAGAGTCAAATTCTAAGCGACGAATCTACCATTGAAAACATTAAATTCACAGATGCAAAAATTTTGTTCTCAACCTAACCTTGGCAAAAATAAGGTGTAATCGTATTACCATCGCTTTCTCAAGTAAATAACATTTAAGCCTAGCCCGCTAGTCCCTCAGTGTATAAAGTGTATCACCACTCGTGGAAGTATCCATAGGTATACGCTCGAAAAGTAAACTGGGAAGATGACTTTCGTCACAAAGATGCCTCAAATATCTTATGCTATTGTACTCGTCTGATCGAGTCGAAAGGGACTTTGGCACATGACTGTATTCCTCCAGAAAAATCGAAAAACTAAAACTGCTCCCCTTATCCATTTCAAAACAACATCAGATCTCATAATACTTCACTGAATTCAGTGCATGGCCACTTGGGCTCTTTTAGTCTCAATTTTTTGCAGGTGTCTATTTTACCGAAAGTCCGCACTTTTGTGCATATCATTGTATACGCCATTAACCTCACGGACATATGGCTTTTTAGACCACGCCAGATATATGTAGTATTTGAACGCGCTAACATTTACTAACGGTGATCAATGAAGACCATAGATCCACCCGAGATTCAAATATCAAAAGCTTAGGGAGCAGTAAACAGATTTTTCAGTGCAAGTATAACAACTTATAACAGTCATAATGAACAATCCTCTCCCCAAACTAGTTCGACAGAATGGGGGAAAATAAAATCCGCAAAACAAAGCATGCCGTTCGTCATCCCCAACAAAACTGAGTACACATATGTATGAAAAGGCACAAGTAATACGTAAAAACTTTCACCACCTAGGAATCACACAATGACAAAAAGCCAGATAATATTTTTCTTCTTGTGCTCCTCACAAAGCTGCTTTGGACTAACCATACTTGCTATTTACGAGAGAAACAACCTTGCAGGATTAAAAGCCTACTACACTACTTCTAGCTAGACATCAAACAAAATGTAAGCAGCAAGGGAATTTACCATTCACAATAGATGTTCGACTTGGTCAATGACTCAGACTCACCATAAGAGAAAAATAAAAAATACTAACACCTAAACTGGATTCAACTGGAAAAGAAGTATAACTAACACAGAAAAAAGTGGCTACCATACCACTTGAACAGAGTACATAAAAATAGGAAAAAAATAGGTGCGAATAGAGTGCAAAAATAGCCCGCCTCCTATCTCGCCCTTCGCCGGTAGTGCTCCTCGCGGAGTATTGATCCTCAATCCGAGCATACTGTGGTCCTACCCACTCGAACAGGTCGCCATTTGCTCAAAACAACCTCGAAGTCAAGAACTGTGGAGCGGGCTCAAGAAGGTCGTCGCTGCTTCTAACAGAATGGGATGGCGGCCGAGAATGACTCTGGCGCTAGCGGAATTCAGAGCCCCTTTGGGTTTCTCGGAGCCTTGGATACCGGGAATATTGAGGGACCGGCAGATACTGGTAATAAGGCAAGGGAAACCGAGGAGGCTTCCTTTAGCTTTTCGGGACTGAGCCTCCGCCAGAATGATATCTGGGGCATCAACAAACTGCCCGTTCATGATAGCTCGGATAAGGCGGGCTGTGGGAGGGGTCAGGTTGTTGAAATGTGAATTAGGGATCACATTATACTGGATCAGATGTTGCCAGAGGCGAACCTCTGTCTTGCGGAAGTGGGTGTCTATGGTGGTTTTCGTCCTGTGGTCCTCCGGATCGGTACCAGGTAGAAGCACAAAGTCGGCTAAGTCCCTCTCAAACTGCCGGTTGTGAAAATTGTCGCCCCAGTGGCTGTACCTGTCATCTCCTGATTGGAACACCCTGCATTGTAGGAATTTCCGGATACTCCTAGTTGAAAACTGGATCTTGACACCCCGGATCGTCATCACCCCTTCAACCAAGTCGTAGAGGCTAATCTAGAATTCCCGAACCAGCTTCGGGTCATAGGGCACCGCTCAAGAGCTTGCTCACCTAAATATCTGATCCTTCCCCAGACGCGGGCGTAGACAACATCGTCCAGCTCATCAAGAGCCAATTCCCGCTCGGGCTAAACTTTCCTAGGCTCCATGAAATTTTCTTCCATAAAATCCTCCCTCCGTGGGATGTGGAGAACTCATTCATCGGACCTCATTGTTCGTCAAGGCCATCGACTCACCTCTATGGCGTTTGCTGCCTGTGGCTCTATGAGACATGATGCCTGCGAGAGAGGTGTTAGTGTAGAACAATGGGAGGAGAGAACTACCTCCCCAAACCGATTCATGATCAAAAGGCAGGAAATAGCAAAAGAGCAAGGAACAGGGGAGAATGCAAAATTCCCCAAACCAACTCAAAATTCTATATCATGGACAATACTGATTCACGCTACACAAGCATAAGAGTAGTGATAATCATAGCAAAAGAGGAACAAGATGGCAAAAATTGGCAAAAACGGGGAAGTAGTGCAAAAAATTGAAAAACGCAAGTAAGTTCCAAAATCCACGAGTAAGGAATCAATGCATCAATCAAAATCGATCTACTACACCCAATCAATCACAACTAACGACGATCAACCACATAATTCAAGTAAACTCGAAAAAATTAGGAAGAAGGAAGTTCAAGCCAATTTACCTTTGGAATCCGAAGAATTGGGTGGATAAGGCACAAAAAGGATCAAGAATCGAGGAGAGGGGGAAAACCCCGTTAGATTGCAACAAGAATGAGGGAATTTGGTGGAGAATTGAGTGAGAAAGGGAGATTGGAGTGAAGAGAGGAAGAAAAACGGGAAGAAGAAGGGAAGAAAGTGGGGCGGGGAAGAAGAAGAAGAAGAAAATAAAACAATTTTGAAAAAACCTATCTCACCGCGGCGAGTTTTTACGAGACTACTAACTTTCAGCTTTTTTGGTCTCGCCGCGGCGAGTAAAGGGATCCACGTCGGCGAATTTTTACGAAACGAACAAAAACCAATTTTTTTGGTCTCGCCGCGGCGAGTTTTGACGAAAGAAAAATCTGGGAGGATAGAAAGGTCTCGCCGCGGCGAGCAAAAATTTTGAAATTTTTTTGCTTGCACCTTTGGCAATTTCACATCGCGAAATTGAAACCCCAAGCCTCGACTCGGAGTTTCACGAGTTTCCTCGTGTTGGTACAAGGGTTCTAAACTCCCAAACATGCAAGAGAATAAATAACAAAAGCAGTAAAGGCATCCTCAAAGTCTAAGGTCATAGATAAATAGTCTCAACGGTAAAGTAAACAATTCAACAGTATGAAATGCAAGATAAAAAGTCAATGTCTAAAGCAAGGAAATAAAAGTGCATTTGTTTAAAGTCGTTAGCTCGACATTCCCGGGTGATAATCAATGGTACTTGATCTTCCGGCCTTCCGAGCTCCTTATTCTCTGGGGAGAGTAAGTATATAGGGGACCTGTGTGTGCACTAATATAGTTCCTGGTTTCAACCTCCAGGGATGAGTATGGCGTGGTGGTGGCTCGCAACTCACGTTGCTTGCCGTGTGCCTCTATGGTGCAGGTACGGGTGTGAAGGTTAACAATCATGCGAGTGGTCTTGATGAACGGTCGCCCAAGTAGCAACATATCTTTCTCCATCTCTTTGCCTTTGATCCGTGTTGACTCGACAAACACAAAATCAGCCATAAAAGTATCCCCATCAAGCTCAACCGGAACATCCTCGACAACCCCCATGCACTTGCTCCTTGATCCATCACAATGTGACGTAAGCCCCGGGTTCCAAACCCTTCAAATTGAGCTCCTCATAGGTTGCAAAAGTCATCAAGTTAATCACGCTACCGTATCAACAATGCCACCACCGAAGAATTTCCTATCCCCACTACCAAGTCGAAGCTATCGGCATCACTGATGGTCTTATCAGCTTTCTGAATCACTCTAGTAGTGGGTTTAACCTCAAGAACAACCAGTTTTGCACTCGCCTCCTCTACTGGAGTCGCAACACTGGACTTAACTACCTCATCTACTTCCTGTACCTCAACTATTTCTTGTGGTCTAGTCACCTGTGGTGCCTCAACCTACGTTACCGCCTTGTTCTGTCCACAGGTACAAGTAGTCACAACTGTCTTCACTCTTCCCGGCTTATCGAAAGATACCTCCACAACACCCTGTTGGTCTCTACGGTAGCTGGAAGCTTACCCTTTTCTCTCTGCTGAAGATGCCCAACCAAATCGCCTAGAGTCTTCTCAAGCCGCCTCTGGGACTACTCAATCACCGCCAAACCTCCGGTCGCTTTCGCTCGATTCTTCCGGCTCCGCCGTAACCTTTCTGACCTCTCCATGTGATTACGGATCTCCTGATCGGCATTAACCTGCACTCTCATAGGCTGAACATGAGTCTGCTGTGCTGGAACTTGTTGGACCGGAACCTGTTGCTCCTTTGGTGCATTCTCATAGAAGTTATTACCATAGCTCAAGTTGGCACGATTCGGGTTAAAAGTTTGAATCCTGGGCCCTCCTGCGTTACCACCTTGGTTCCCCATGTAGTTCCTCATTGCCTAGTCTGACTCGCTGACTACCTCCGGAGTCGGGTTCTCATTCATAACCTCAGGAAGCCTACACATGCTGGTACCATTCCAAAAATTGCCGCACAGATTACACCTTTCACTTACCTGTGAAGCCGGTGCTGAGACATTGCCAAGCATCCTCATCTCCTTGATCTGTTCGGCCAGGTCGCAGGTACTAGGTCCCGGCGCCTCTTCCACCGATTTCACCTCTGCTCCCCGGATCTTCCACGTGTTCCCTTGTCGAGAGATAGCGGACAGTCAAGGCCTCATTCAAAATCTGGAGATGTCAGAACTATGGTCCCATTAACTATCATATCCACCATATTCTGCACCTCCAAGTCCAACCCATCATAAAACTTGCAGCACAAATCCATCTCACTCATCTTGTGGTGAGGGCACTGAGAAAGAAAGTTCAGAAACCGTTCCCGAGCCTCGTAGAAGCTCTCATCGCTCATCTGCATGAACTTCTCTATTTGGGTCTGGAGCTGCATGGTCTTCTCTGCAGGGTAGAACTTGTTCATAAATGCCCTGTAAAGCTCATCCCAAGTCCAAAAAGATCCTTCCTGCTAGTTCAGAAGCCAGCTCTTAGCCTTATCCTGCATGCACATAGGAAAAACTTTCTTCCTAATTTCCTCATCAGTAACAGTGATCTCCCCAACAATAAGCGGGATCCTAGCAATCAATGCCTCAAACACCTTTAGGAACATGATCACATCTTCATTGGCCATACCATAGTACTTGGGTAGGTCATGGAAGTGATAAGCCTTGATCTCCATGTTCCTGGCCTCATTAGAGAGCACAACAGATGACCTCCCGGTCTTAATCTCACCAGGCTGCATGTAGGTTCCATAGGTGATCTCAGGCACCTCAGTAATTTTTTGGTTAATTTCTGCCATGTCGATTGTCGCTAAGTTCTCTCCGAAATGATTTAATGTATCTATCGATTTCGTTCACTGGAGCTTGCAAAGGTGTTCCTTGTGATCTCCTGCCAAGCATAAACCTGTAGTGAACTCTACACAATCAAAAAGCTCAAAGAATCTTAGTTTCTGTTAGTGTAACAAACAACAGGTTGAAAAAACAAACAAATAAAAATTCGCGATCAACCGCTACAATAGGAATTGATTCCCCAGCAGCGGCGCCAAATTTGATGTGCTCAAATTGAACTTAGAAAAAAGTAGCAAGCAGTTGTTGTAAATAGACAATGCTAACCACGAGGTCGTTCGCTAAGGAACCAATTAAGTTACCACAACGATTGAAAACAAACAGTTAATTTTGAAACAATGTAGATTTGTTTGAATTTGAGTACTTCTAATAACTAGAAAATAGAAATTAACAATGTAGTTGTTTGTAAGAATGAAATAGAAGGAACACATTAGTTACGATGAAGCAATGCTAATTCGCTATAGGGATACGTTCATACTGTCACACAGTCGGTGTACAGAAAACTATCAATTCAACCTTTACTAAACGAGTTTGAAGATATTTGAACTAGCGTAATTGTGGGTCGTCAATCCACAATCATTAACCAAAACATTTTAGAGAATCATTGAACGAGAGTATTGAATTGAAAGGTTTTTACGAAGATCTTTGATCTAGCCTAACCTATATGATTTCGCGGCGAGCCTTCTTAATCGAAGAATATATAGCTCTCGCATAATTTCGCCGCGGCGAGCTTCAATCTTCAAAACAGGAGCTCATTCGCAAAATCTCGCCGCAGATCGATTTCGCCAAGTAGCCTTCCTGCAATTCCTGTGTCCAAGTTTTAAAATCTAATCAAGGACGAATCTCGCCACAAGTAGCTATGCTAAGCAGCTCGTCCTCATTTAGCTCAAAAGACATCAAATCCTACAAAATGTAAATAAAACACCAAAGCGTAAAAACGAACTAAAAAGACTATTATACTAAAGACAAAGACTCCCAAAGACTGCTAAAAAGGACCCAATGAGACTCTAAATTATCGTCTCATCATGTTCGAGTACTCAACCAAAGGTACCGGTGACTTCATAGATACCCCACCCGCACAAGGTGATGAATTCTGAGCAGATACATTTTGCTTCTTCTTTAAATCAGATGCTAGAACATTCACAAAATCCTTCTCAACAATCAGCTGTGTGATACTTTCTTGCAAATCAAGTTCTACCGCAGCCATGTTTGTCAACATTGCATATTTCTTCTGGTTCAACTCCACTTCAAGACGTACAGATTTCTCTATCCCTTTAATTGTGTCTCTAAGGTTACATATAACTGAATCCTTGTCTACAATAGATGCAGCGAGATGCTCACGTGCTCGGTCACATTCATCAGCAGATTTCTTCATACACTCAAGACTCGATTCAAAGTTTCGGATTTTTAACTCATGATCTAAAATCACAGGGTCATTCTTTTCCAATGCAGTTTGAACATTAATCACACCCTGCAGCTCAGCAATAGTCGCCGACCCATTGGACAATCGTTCACAATAACTAACTATATCGCCTCCAGTCAGATTATGTCATCTTTGCACTTCAATTCAATGCCTAGTACTTCATTTTCATGTGACAACTTAGCCACCGCATATTCAAGTTCAGTAGACAGATTCTTTATAATATCATCTTTCGCATTAAGAACTTCACAAAACTTCTCACGACTAGTTACAAGTTCACATTGGGAAGCTGCTACATCTTGATTTTAGTAATTTGTATCTTTCTTTATATTTTATTAAGTGTGTTTTTTATTTTTTTACGCTGGTACATTAACAACTGAGATTCAGGAGACTAGAGGAGAATTCGCATAGTGGATACTACAGGTTGGTGATGTAGTTGCTGGCGGTGATAATGACAGTGAGATTGATATCAAGATGCCAGAGGGAAATTCTTCTTCAAGAAGTGAGTGTTCATATTCCTACCATGGTCCAAAGCACATATAAGTGCTTACTTGAGCATATATCTAATCCATATCTTGATCCACATTATTTTCAAAATAAATTAACATATACTCCCTCCATTCCGGTTTCCTCTTCCTGTAGGTTCGGGAACAAGATTTAAGAGAAAAATGAAGAAAGTAGGAGAGATGGTGATAAAGTAGGAAAGGGAGTGAATAAAGTATGACAAATAGTGAATTAAGTAGGAGATAAAGCGTATAAAGTAGTAGGGAGATTTTTCATTTAAGGGGTGGGAAGATGAAGTTGAGACGGATCAAAATAGAATGCGGGAAGATGAAACTAAAACGGAGGGAGTATCTAATTTTCTAATCCATATCTCTTATCATGGATTATAATTCATTATATTATTTTATATATGATAATTTATTTTACGTGATTTATATTTTCAAAGCGTTTATTTTTGTCGTCTGTTATTATCATTATCATTAGCATGATCATTATTATTATTATTATTATTATTATGAAACATAGATACACATTTTCACATAACTTCCATTTGATGGTCAAATATCAACATGGAACACTGTAATAGCATGGACAATACTACATCCCTTCAAGTATATATTCAAAGGGAGAGATAAAATTGGGTTAATTTCATTGATCGAGAAAATGGGGATAAGACCATAAGACATATGGACTGTCGTTATATGTCTTCATGCAAAGCAATGTGGAGGATATTAGAGTCCCACTGCATTATACAATTTATGTTGTTAAGAGATTGTCGTTTTTATTTGGAGAATGAGCAGTTTGTTCCTTTCAAAGATGGTGAATGCATGCCAGATGTCGTCAACAAAGTCAATGTCAAACAATCGCAGCTCTTGCAGTAGTTCGAGCTGAAAAAAATAGATCCTCGAGCCCGGAAGCTGACTTATGCTAAAATTCCTCGCTATCAATGTTGGAAAAATGAACATAAAATATAGTTCGTATGTAAATAAAGAGACAAGGTTTCGGTATAATGGTGTTGACTGTGTTGTGCACAAATATCACAAGGATGCATGTGAAGCTATGGGCCTCTTATCCAATGATGGGGAGTATATTAATGGTTTGAAAGGGCAAGTCATGGGTATTTACGAGTTTTTTACGTCACTATTTCATAACCATGTTATTATCACGCAACATGTCAAGGCCTGAGGAAGTGTGGAACAAAACATGGAATTTATTATTAGACGACATTATATACAATCAACAAAGGATACTCAGTAATTCTGGTACAATAAATTAAAAGACTATATTACAAATTCCCACATCCAATGACAAACAGTTTAAATTTTGTATGTAATTGTCATGTAACGAGAGAGAACTCTCCATCCAGGTTTGCAAATCACTGATGAAAAGTTAAAAAAGAAAAACATTGCTATTATACCCACTCTTCATTTTGTATTAGATGTTCTATGTTATAGTTGCAATGGAGCATAGCACGATGGTTTAAACCCACAATTGACCGATGGATAACGTGCCATATATGAAATTATGTCTATTGTCGATGTCAAAATGACGAAGTATTCTTCTTATAAATCTACGAAGGGACCACAAAAACCTTTATATGCAGAACGATGTGTTCTGGTTTGAGGGCTAGAGAAGATATTTTACTTCCAGTTGTGTCAAGTGGGATTGCATCACTCCTTTATAAAGGTAGGAGAATAGCCTAGCATATTTTAGGTTCGTAATACCATTGCAAATCACGATGACTCAACATGCAATAAGATCATGATTCAGAGGTCACAGGACTGCTCAAGGAGGCTCGACTTATAGTTGGGATAAGGCTCCCATGACAAACCGACATTGTTTGAAGCGATCGATAGGAGCTTGAAGGATGTGATGGCCCGTCTTATCTATATACCACATATATCATATTCAACTTATCATTTTTTACGTCTAATTTAATCCTATACACCGTTCGCCATCTTTTGAAATTTAAGAGACGAAAGAATTGCTGAGTGGATAACATAGGTAGGTGAGGGCATTTCCGCTGAACCTAATGACTGTGGGTTGATATCAAGATTCTCGAGCGTTTACTTATTTGAAAAGTAAGTCATCATATTCCAACTATTGTAGATACTACATATCCATTGTTGTTGTATCACTTAGGTGATCCATCACTTAACCATGTATATTTCATCACCGGGATATTCTTGCACCTACAAATGAAATACTTGATGATATAAATCAATTTGTCATGTAAAAAAATGTCTAGAGATAGCATTAAAAATTTGAGCGCATATAGCATTGCTAGGGAAGATAATTTTGAGAATGGTCTCGAACATGTTTTCACTGTAGAATGTTTATAGAGAAGTGTTCGACAAGTTATGTGTAAATTTTATCTTAATGTGTATTTTATATATGGTTGTGGTCAATTTCACTAATTTACATTATGCACTTTTCTATAGAAATGGGTGACTTCCGATGCAATGTTGAAGCGATTAGATCGTGCATTTTGTCACCTTGCAGTTTTTATATGTTCAACAACTTCGACATGTTATTATACAAAATTTATTTATTTCTTATTTTAAATTTTTTCTCCATGCTCCGTCGAGTATCGACGAGCCATTAACTAGTAGTATATAAAGTAGTATGTAGTTGGTACATTTGAAATTAAGAAGAACTACTATAATTAAATTCATTATAATAAAGGAGAAAATTCAAAAGTGCTATTATAATTAGATTTCTTATAATCATGAAAAAAGAAGTTCAAAAAATCTGCTATAATTAATTAGATTGAAAAAACGTATACACATGTATGGCATAATGATTTTTTTTAAATCAATTTGATGAAAATAAGAAATTCATAGACTATTTATGGTGGGTATGTACCTTATATTGATGTTTAAATATTAAATGATTTAAGAAAAATTTTGGGATTCATAATGTACTCATATTTGATATGCCCATTGATAAATTAGGCATTTAAATGGAGAATTAGCCACTATCATAAAAACAAAAACTTGAAAATTGTACAAATCACATCATTTCATACAAATGGTGTTACTTTAAGGCTTTTTTCTTCCCCAGTACGTAATTTGACAATTGGCTTGTAGTAGCTACTACATGTAAATACTCACAGATATTCCATACGAAATGGCCTGTCTAACATACGAATATCTATATAGCTTGCAAATCATATTTGCATATAGGTCCCTGCGCCTATTCCTGTGTGAAGTACATGCTAATATCTGTTTTTTACTGTTTGTGGATGACTATATAATTCAAATGAATTAATAAAATAGACTTCATTGTACATTTGAAAAACCCACACCGGGAAAGACAGAGAAATTCAAAAAAATGGCCGATTTCGCTATACTGCCACTTCCTAAGAAGAATTCTCAGACGTCACTTAATGAGGCGCCGACCTTCAATGCTTCTCCGTATTTGTCAAGGTGTGTTAGTTTTTCCTAAATGAGTTCTTTATCATTCGATTATTGAATTTGTTTCATGTCATATTACAAAATGCAATTTGGGGAAAACTTGAATGATGAACTAGATAGTGTATAAATCGTAGACTTTCAAAGTTATGATTTCAAAATTTTTATGTATATATTGAGAACTTCATTATTCGTAGAATTAGAGAATTACATGCTATTTATTGTGATAAATGATTTGAGCCCTAATTGAATGATTTTTGTGGACTATCTGATGCATTTATAATTTAGAGAAAATTACATTTGGTACCCCTTAAATTGACCTCCTTCATGTATTGGTCCTTCTATTCAACAATAATGTATGGCCCAGAGTTGACCAAAACTAAACAACACTTCTCTCTGCCATGTGGATTTAATTTTCTCTCCTTAAAAGAAAAGTTAAAACAAATTAAAATTTCTTACATTAATTAAAGTAAAGCAAAAATAACAGATGGATCTATCTGTAATTAGCTTCCACAAATACAGGGAGCTATTTGTAATTGATTTTCAGGTAATTTTTGCTAATAAAAGTCCAAAATACATGCACTAAAAATAATTTCCTCATAAACTTCTATGTAATCGATTGAACTTAATTATGTCCTCTAAATCGTATGTGGGAATTGAAGGAAATTTTATCCCCAAATTCCAAATTTTACCTTACTAAATAGCTATTTTAGTTATTTGTGGCTTGGATGATAATGAAGTACTAGTAGTGATTAGTTATTTTAATTTCAGCTTAATGTATTTTGTCGAGTGATCACAATTATCTCTTTTGTGGAATGTATTGTAAGAACTTGTGATCAAATCACCATGTAATTTGCTTATGTTTACAATGAAATGAAGATGATTAAATGGTGAAAAACCATTGTTAATGTTGTCTCTTGTTGTTATTGTTGGTGGAGAGAGCAATAGAAATGCATTAACAGAATATCCATTAAACATAAGAACTGAAAGTCAATTATGGAAGAACAGGGAGCAATTACATCAAATATATGAACCTAATTTGATGAGCTCATCTACATGCTTAGCAGCCTCTTGAAGAAATGCATTATGCCACCTTTCACCATAATATGTCGTGGCCAGTTGAATATCCAAGACAGTCATGGAAGTCGTGAGTACAGATGCTCTCGGACGAAGCTCGTCAGAGTGGCCACACACTCAATGTGAATGAGCCTTGAAGCAATGTTGGAAGCCCTCATACGTGGTCCAACTGCTTGATCATTGGTGTTCATTTCTCTTCGTGAAGTTGCTAGTTTTTTAGCAAGAGTAGGGCTATTCAAATAGTTTCCATGTTCGTCATTATGTATGTTTCCATGCATTCAAATATGTTAGTCTTATTATGTGACTCATCATACAATAAGAGTATAGCAAATTACTCAATCCCCACATGAGATGATGGGCGAATCTTTCTTTGATAACCCTTAATTTCCATTGTTACATGTTGTTTCTTGCTTGTCGCTTCTTGATGGTTTGTATTTATAGGTAAATTATAAAGATGAATGCATGGATATGGACATGAAAACAATGAAAGAATTGAATCAACTTTGGAATATGTATAATTGACCTTTGACCACTAGGGGTTCGGTTCAGAGCGACGGATAGATCCGTCACAGTTAGCCTATCCGTCGCCTCAGCCGGGCGACGGATAGAAAATCCGCCTCGAGCCGTGGCGACGGATATCAATCCGTCATTCCAATTCGCGACGGATTGGACGACGGATTGACCAATTATTTTTTTTAATTCGAATTTAGCGACGGATAGAATCTATCTGTCAAGAGATTTAGCGACGGATAGATCCTATCCGTCGCTAAATATTTTATCGACTAGTGACGAATTTGAAATTCGCCACTAATTCCACACCGTGAATTCGCCACTAATTCCGCCACCGTGAATTCGCCACTACTTCCGCTACTATTTATTTCATATTAATCCCTATTTTCGTAGTTCACCTATTTAATCAATATAATGTTCGATAATAAATCAATAATACGGAAAATGTTTCAATGAATAAAAAGTAATATTCGAGTGGAGAAATTATCAAAACAAGTGTAAATATGAAAAAATCCGAACATACAGATACATAACTAGCTATCGACGGGGTGGGGTGGTGATGGCGAACTGGACATGAATCGCTTCCATTCAGAATCAAGGCGCCGTTTCTCCTCCCTTCGTTCTCCGTCATGGCCCATCTCGCCCCTTTGTTGTTCCATCTTCGAAGTTAGCCGAGCAACATGTTCCTGACTCGCGATCGCATCATTTCCAGACCTGGTCTGTGTAAACCGGACGTCTGGATCACTGGATGATGATGAGGAGCATGCGACTAGCCGATGCAAACCGAGGCTCCCGAGTCCATATATTCGCCCTTTCTTGTCCGGTTTGTCGACCTCTAGGAAGATGTTGTCAACTTGTTCGCTTGACAACACATCACCCGCCTCGCCCTCCGCCGCCACCGAGCATCAACCTCACCAAATCGTAAATAGCAGATATAATGATGCCATCGCTTTTAAAAAGTAACTTGTAATAGTGTACAAATATGAACTTTAAGCAACATAAACATATCAAGAATAGACGAGGCCCGCAATGTCCATACCGCCTTTCCTTGGCCTTCTTGAAGATGGCATACTGGATGTCACCTCCCCGTACCACCGAATCAAACCAGATCTAGTCAACAATTTATCATCTACAAGTATAGAGCAGCAGAGACTTCATACATACACGTAATGCTAGATTGCAAAACACATATACGCACCGATTGATAATAATCGCAAAGAGATCGCCTCCCAAGGTGGTGAACGGCCCTTCCCGCCAGACGATCGGGATGCCCGGTTCTCGTTGGTCCAAGCAACGCCCCGACATCGGGCCACGCCAGAGGCATCCCAAAGGGCCCACTCCAGATCAACTCGTGGAGGGATTGGGCCACCGATCCCGAATGGCCTTCCAATGCAGACTATATCCTCAGAAGCTTGGATCCCAGCCTCATAAACGCGCAGATCTGTGGATCAACCCGCCGAATGAAGTACTCCTTCTACATTCCCAATTTCATACAACATCCAAAGTCAATACATGTCCTAACAACATAATGTATATGGTGACTAACATATCACCCAAATAAAGTGGCTAACATATCACCCAAATAAAGTGGCTAACATACCACTCACATACAAAGGCTAACATACCACTCACATTGTCCTAAAATTTACTAACACAATGGTGACTAACATATCACCCAAATAAAGTGGCTAACATACCACTCACATACAAAGGCTAACATACCACCACATTGTCCTAAAATTTACTAACACAATGGTGACTAACATATCACCCAAATAAAGTGGCTAACATACCACTCACATACAAAGGGCTAACATACCACCACATTGTCCTAAAATTTACTAACACAATGGTGACTAACATATCACCCAAATAAAGTGGCTAACATACCACTCACATACAAGGGCTAACATACCACTCACATTGTCCTAAAATTTACTAACACAATGGTGACTAACATATCACCCAAATAAAGTGGCTAACATACCACCACATTGTCCTAAAATTTACTAACACAATGGTGACTAACATATCACCCAAATAAAGTGGCTAATATACCACTCACATACAAAGGGCTAACATACCACTCATATTAAAACGATTATAATTACAAACAAATGAATGTCATATTTTAACTTACCTCACCATCAAGTACTCGGCCCTCATGCGCCCGAGATGTGGCTCCAACACTCACCACCCCCGCCTTGGTTTCTCCGCTCCTAAGATGTCACCTAGTTTGTTGTGCACCTCCCGAGGCCATAAGTCGTTGTCAATGTATAAGATACAAGAAACTAATATGCATTACTTTAGTACAACAATTTATACTTGTCAACTATCATTATCGCTATGTTTTACATATTTAAGAAGAATGTATAATACTTACTGGCAGACCAATAGGGAAAATCACAAAGCCGTCCCACGGACGTTGGGATTGTTCGATCGAACACGAGGTAGGGACAATCGCCGTGGTCGCCCTCCAAAGATGTGTCCGGCCGACCGTAGAGCCACGGGCTCTCTCGCCTGGGGTCTCAGAATCTGAGACCTGTCCCGATCTTCGAGCCCTCCCGTTCGACGGTGTCCCCGACCCACCACTATCATGCGGCCGGCTGCGGGGACGATAGGTGGACGGCCTCACATGCATCCGCAAAAAAATGTAATAAATACAATAAAATGTGTTAGTACGAAGTTATAATACATAATGTATTATAATAACACATATAATTACTCATAATACACATAATATACCATTATAGCCGCCCTCTAAGACTACATATTGGTCCTCGTGCAGATCAAACAACTCATCATCCGCTTCTATGGGATCTTCGCTTGTTTATCGACATCCTCTTGTTGGTAATGAGTTGGTAATCGAGTCGCCTTTCTCAATGTACTCCACTTTCGAAAGCACGAATAGGTACCGCAGCCTAACCATTCCCCTTATCGCTTTTCGCTTGGATATTCAAGAAACACCACTTGTCGTGCTTGAGTCGCCGTAATAAATGGTTCATACTGTTCGCACCTCTTCTTCTTCGTTCACATCAACCATTTCATACCGCCGCTCTTCCTCGCACTCTCCCGGATTAGGATCATACCACTCAATGTCAAACAAGAAGGTTCGCTTAAATGGCAATCCGTAATATTCAATCCTCACAATTCGCTTTAGCTTGCCGTGGAAATCAAACAAAGTAGCGCTCCATACTCTTCTCACCATTAACACACACCGGAGTTGCTTGTCGCCACGGCCGTGTTACATTCAATGTGGAACCTAAGGCCATCGACTATATAACTGGAATGTGTAGACCTTTTGAATGGACTATCATGAGAGCCTTTAAGTATATGCATGTGACGTTGTTAATAGGATTCGGACATACTCGAACCAACTGGAAATTCAGAGAATTTTTGAGTCAAGTAGTTCCTCTAGTGTATCCTCCGTCATCCGAGGATTTTCTTCCAAACAACGCTTTTGAAAAAACTGCAAACATTGATTCGATGATAAGTCTATAATTGAAGTAGAGACTTCATGTAGCTATATTAAAATTTAAATAAATGGTTGCCGACTCGCAAATAGTACCATATCGTCAACCTCAAAGACAATTCGTGAGGACATAATATCGAGTCGCTTTCAACTCTTTATCCGTAAGATATTCTTTCTTAGTCGCACCAAGAGGTCTCCCCGATACTCAAGACAGATAAGGAAAACTCATCATCCGCTTGAACTACTTAATGTGTCTCATTTCGAGCCGCTTTGCCTTCGTAGGGACGGTTCATCAAAGTAATAAGAGAAGGTTGCGCTTCTCGAATGTAGGCATTGGAAATCGAACCTTCACGCTTACCTTTGTTGACATACTTCTTCAATTTCCCAAGTACCTCTCGAATGGATACATCCATCGACATCGAACCGACCAAAGAAGTCTCGCTTCATGAGGAAGGTGAACCGACAAGTGCTCCATAGAATCAAACCAAATTTCGGTGGAAAGATACGCCGAGCTTGCATAGAATCAATGGTATGTTCCTTTCAAGATTTTCCAACACTTTATCATGAACCACCCTTGTGCCTAAATTTTTGAAAAATAAGCTCAACTCGGTGATAGCACCATACGTGTTTCGCACAAGCTCGAATGCTACCGGATAAGCCTCTCCATGAACACATGACACCGTGGCTCTTCATCCCATAAACCTTTGTCTTCTTCAAATCCACACACCTCTAAATTTGAGGCGAATTATGGGAAACTCAATGCCCTCACCCAATCAAACAAAATTGACCTAGAAGCGTTGTCAATTGTGTAGCACGCCGCCACTTACCATTCTCATCCTTCTTGTCAACTCAGCCTTTTACACCACGCCGATAACTCGGATCTAGACTTCAGATGGTCCTTTGTTTTTCCCTCAATGTTGCAAAGTGTATTGAATAAGTTCTAACACGCTCTTCTCAATGTGCATGAAATCTGTTGTGACGGATAAGAAGACCGCCCAAGAAGGCAAGTCCCGTAAAAATGCTTCTCTTCCTCCAACCACATTTTTACCAATTTTCTCAAGTTATGCTTCATCCACCCAAGCTCACCACCTTCATAAGACCCAATCTATCAATATCCGCAAGAATTTGTGCACCAAGAAGTCTTGTCGGGCTTTTTGTCGACGACTTTATTTTTCAAGAATTGATCCTTGTTCTTCCCGAACGGATGGTCACTTTCTAGCAACCCACGATGACAATCAAACCAACAAAATTTTCCACTACCCTTCGCCTAAATGCATCCAGATCCTCCAAGCAATGTGGACATGCATATTTCATTGCTTTCCTTCCAGATAGCATGGAGTACGCAGGAAAGTCACCACGGTCCAAAGAAGAGCTGCTCTCAAGGTGAAGTTCTTTTGTCGACACATCATATGCAGGATACCATCCGCCCACAACTCGATCAGCTCCTTGATTAGGGTTGCAAGAAAACATCCAACGCCACCAGTGATCTTTCGCCTGTGCACCAATGCAATAAACATGAATGGCTCCTTCATGCACTCACCGGGGCGATTCTACGGTGTGAGCATAATCGCCAACAAGAGTATTTACGCTCACTACCGAATCCAAGTTAAAACCATCCGCATAAAGTCCCAAACGACATTTCTAGATTCGCCGCAAACTCGGATATGTCTTGTCAAACGATTTCCATGCGGTGAGTCTGGATGGTCCATTCTACCACCTTCAAAGATTATCCGAGATTACTCGCCCTTGTGCCACCGCATTTTATCCGGTAAGCACTTGAAGCATACAATCTTTTCAAACGAGGTGCTAGAGGAAGTACCACATTTTCTTATGTGAGAGATTTTTCTTTGTCGCTTTGCGCCCCTCCTTGTAACGCTTGTACTGCTCCTTACTACGTAACTTGCATTCTATTAGATCTGCATCCTCCTCCCAATATATCATGCACATTTTGGACAATGCCTATGGTTACCACAAATTTCTAATCCCCGATCTTTTCTTCGCTTGGTAAAAGTCAGGAACTAGGTTTTCTTCAGACAAAGGTCCGACATTACGCCAACCCATTCATTGAAGCTCGCTTTATTGGCCATTAGCCTTACAACTCATTAGCCGAGATAACAAAGACAACTCAATGAGCTTACACCCGGTAAACCGGCTTCCTTGATGATTCTAATAAGTCAAAGAACAACGATCCTCGGATTCGGTGGTTCCTCCACCTCCACCTCGGTTTCAAAGTTGGTTGTGTCCTCGAACTCGCCTCGCAGATCGTGACACCATTTGTTCGACTCGAGCTCAATAGCATCGCCTTCAGATCGGGATTGTTCCCGACTTGTTTATTTTTTCTTCCTTCCACGTTGTCAGATGGTCATATGTATTGACGGTTTGCTTCCTCACCATGATGATTCCATACCTGATACGCAGGAAGGAATCCATTTTTCCTCAAGTGCTGGACTACCACTTTAGGAGTCACGTATTGCTTGTTTCTGCACTGTTTCATTGCACAAGGACACTTTATCAACCCATCCTTTACACAAGACGGATTTGACATTGCAAATTCAATGAAACCTTCAACCCCTTTCAGAAAACTCCATTGAACTCTGCCATTGAGAGTACGACAATACATCCATCCACGATCGGTATTCATTGAATAATTAGATAATAACCTGACACGTTTGAATTCATTAGATCGAGGTCTTTCATTTACGGTAATAAATCAATTTCACAATAATTCAATCAATTGCTACGTAATATAAGTTATATTAGCATAAGCTGTTGTTAAGGCATTACATAATATAAGTTACATCAGCTTCAATTTTACCATAATGTTTGGTTTCATATATATATCAACTAATGATTACTAGTTATACAAGCCTAGAGACAAAACGGATGAAACTCCTCATTCTCATGCACCCCTCCTCATCACTTGTGACGCCCCTACCACGTAACTTGCATTCCAACAGATCTACATCCTCCTCCCAATACACCATGCACATGTTCCGACAAGCGTAAGGCACTCAATAGGCGGCCCCAAACCCCGCCTCTCCCTCCATCGAGGTATGCCATGGACGGTGCTTCTCACCGTAATGAATCCATACATGATACTCAGCATGAATCCATAACGCAAGTGCTCGAATCGCAGAGGCGCTATAAATTGCTTGTTTCGCAGTGTTTCAATGTGCAAGGACACTTTATCAACCCCCAATTGCACAAACCGGATGTCCCATGGCAAACGAGATGAAACCTTTAACCCTTCTATAAACTCCTAGAAACTCTCATTTATCGCAAGCATCGTATATCCATGAACGGTCGGAATTCATTGTTTACTTTATTTTTAACTGAGACGCTCCAATTGATTAGATCGATTAATTTATTAGATCGATTCCAATTCGGATAAGAAGATTGTAGAGGTTAATTGTTAATTATTATATGTTCCTTATAAATTAATTATTAATTATGTTCATGTGTTACAAAATCGACATATATAATAACCATTTCAACCTCTTAGTACATATATTATATACTTAACATACATATCAAATTAACTAATTACTCTATACATATCGAATTACTACATATATTCATATCAAATTACATACTTAACATACAAATTTATCAAATCAAAACTACATACTTCTATACTTAACAAACATATCAAATTAACTAAACTAACTATATATACTTAACACACAAATCAAACTAACTACATACATTCATACATACCAAACTTAACATACTACATACATTCATATCATTCAAATTGAACAAATTACATATAATTGATCAAATTAACTAAACTAACTACTACATACTTATCATATATACATATAATTGCTCAAATTAATCAAAATAAACAAAATCCCCAAATTTTTAAAAACTAGGGTTTTAGCAAAAATACCTTGATTAATCGGTAGAAATATGAAATTGATCAAGAACCAAACTCCTCGTCACACGAGCTCGATTAGGCACCAAGATCGGCCGAATAACGGATGATCGTCGGAAAACTGGATTGAGGAGAAGAAGAAAATGAGGAAGAAGAAGGAAGAAGATGAAGAAATGAGGCGATCGCTTCCGTCTGTCTGAATTTCTCGGGCCGATTTGACACGGTCCGTCGCCCGTAGTCGATCCGTCGCCATTTTGGCGACGGATAGGTATCCATCGCTATAAGGCGATTTGATAATCTATCCGTCGCCCGCTTTCAAAAAAAATAATTTCTTTTTTTTTTAATAAAGTCAAACTTGGGCGACGGATAAATATTTATCCGTCGCTTCATGTTAGCGACGCGATAAGTTATCCGTCGCTAATAAGTTTACTTGATAACTATTATCTGTCGCTAAACCGGGCGAATTTGATAGATTCCGCCGCCCGCTATCGATCCGTTGTTATGGGCTTACGGATAAAATCCGCCCCATAACGTCGTTTTTTCCGGGTTTTCTTGTAGTGGACTTTCATACATTGATAGTTTCTGATTTGTATTCGTGATATGCATTCAATCAATATAGGGACCTGGTGCATTTATTTGAATTCAATAAAGGGACCTAGTACATTCTTCAAAGATACATAGAAATGATTAGGAAATAGATTAATTGATCGATTACTAAATTACTTGAAATTTACCTAAATTGACTAAACAAAATCTAAGCTAAATTACAAATAAGTCCAGCTTGAAATTGATTTAAATCAATTACAAATAAGTCCCGAATTTGTGATTGTTAATTACGTACACATCCAACAAATTTCGTGTCAACAAATAAAGGAGGAGAAAAGAAAAGGAAAAGAAAAGAAAATAGGAAACAAAATTAAAGAAACTCAAAATCAAAATATTCAAAGATTTTCGTTATTATTACCAACTTTATCGACACATCAAAAAAGAATTCCACGTCATCATCAAGTTTGACTTTGACCCATTTGTAATATCGAAAATTGTTCAATTCAATTTTGACGAATCATATCGTCAATAGAAGGGTTGAATTTGTTATTAGATCGAATTTAAGGGGTACCATAAGAAATTTGCCCTATAATTTACGCATTTATGTATGTAAACGTGCAGTTGGAGCCCAATTTAATGAATATTTGTGACTTTCAGACTAATTCATTGTGTCTCCAGAATGAAGTTATGGTGAAGAATTTCTATTAATTTGCATTTATTTTGTCTGAACACGAGGAAGATTATTATGCAGTTATTATTGGGAGACGAATTAAATGAAGTTTTGCCTGTTTCAGCTGCAAAGTATGATTTACATTTTAGTAGCACTCGTACATGCCATATGTCTCCTAAATGCATTTGTACTAAGCCTCAAGCCCAATGCATTAACTGTGTCTCATGTTTGCATTTTTTATAACTCACTCAACTACATTCTCATATTGCATTTATAGAAAAATTGCTATTAGGTACTCAAATGCCTAAGACATTCCATTATGAGGTTAGGAAGAATGAAAAATGTTCTCTATTTTCACAAGCAGACTACTCAACCATGGTACTTGTATGTCAAATGCTGGAGCATAAGATAGTATATATATCATGCTCAGAACCTGCCCTATCCAGTTCTTTGTTAGGCTCTCCTAGAACACCTAACCAACCCATTTGCAATACACTGAACATGGCTTCCTCTTCCCAGCCATTCACACCAGCACAAGTGACTCCAAACTACACCCAGCAGCAGTCATTCTCCATAGGAAACCGTGTATTCCGAGCTGTTGGTTCAACTCCTAACAATCCCCAACAGCAACACCTCGTCAAGCCTAAGTCTCTTTTCAATGACATAGATTTGAACATTGAACCAATTGATATTACAGCTCCTTTCAATGCCGTAACAATTGACACAATGCCCGATCCTGCAACAATGGACACAATGCCCGATTCTGCAGCAAAACAAAAAGGGAAATATACATTTCCCGCACCACAGGCTAACTACACACTTCCTAATTCCATAGTAGTCCAGCAACCCCAATTAACCGTGGAACCAATACTTCCTCAATCAGCTCATCAGCGACACAATAAGAGGGAAAGAACTGGAGAGTTTTGGCCTGGAGCAACCACTAATAAATCAATTTACGATGTCGCACCAATTCATGACAGGCCATCTTTCAAAACCGATAGATGGACCACAATGATTTCTACAGTTGGTCAAAGATTTGATGGAGGTGTGCTTGAATTCAGGGAAACGTTGGTGAAGTATGCTGCAAAGCGAGGATTCAAGTATGTATATAAGAGGAATGACAAACAATACGTCACATTGATATGGAAGTGGCATGAAGAGGGTAATTGTGATTGGTATGTCAAAGGAGCTTTGTGTTCAACCACTGAGAAGTTTGTTTTGAAAGATGCAAATTTAGTTCACAAGTGCAAACTTTCTCTCAGTGTGATGACTCCAGAAGAATTGGCTATAGGGTAATTGGGGATTTGATAACAAATGCTGTACGTGCCACACCTGCCATCACTGCAACTACATTGAGAGCTTCATTTCTAGGAGATTATGCATTAACAATCTCGTATGATAATGTGTGGAGGGGCTTGAAGTGGCAAGGGGAGCTCTATTTGGTTCATATGAAGACTCCTTCAATGAGTTGGTATAAAGAAGCTCTGCTGCGTACTAATCCTAGTAGTATTGTATCATTAGAAACAGAACCAAACACCAATAGATTTAGCCGTTTCTTTCTTGCTTTCAATTGAAGCCTCGAAGGTTTTAAACAATGTCGTCCAATTCTATTCGTGGATGGTACATTTATGAAAAACCGTTTCAAGGGAACACTTCTATCAGCAACTGCAAAGGACGGCAATAACGGTTAGTTTTTTCCATTCTTCGTTTCATACAGTTCTATGCTATTACTCAATCACACTCATAAGCAATACAAGCATTCTCAATTCTAGGCATGCTTTGCTAATCATGTCGATAATCATGTTTACATGATTATTCCTGTAAATCGCACTTGTCAATGGTGAAAATGCCGATAACTGGAAATGGTTCCTCCAAAAGGTCAAGGAAATGGTTATGCACAATCTGGAGATAATGTATGTATCTGATAGGGCAGGTGGTGTCATTCTTGCTTTCAATGACATCTACGAGAAACCTCTTCATTTTTATTGTTTGTATCACCTCATGAAGAACCTGAAGGGCATGTACAAAGGGAGAATCTACTCAGATGTTTGGAAAAATCACTTATGCAAGTTGTTGAAAGATGCTGCCCACGCACCCAACATCAGGTTGTTTAACAAAGCTATCGAAAGGTTCATTCAGAAAGGAGGAAGGAATGCTAGGCATTTCCTCAAAGACTTACCATGAGACAAGTGGGCATTAGCATTTGCTCCTGACGTTAACCGATATAGAGAATTAACAAGTAACGCGGCGGAGTCTTTTAATTCCTGGATCTTAGAAGCTCGTTGCTTATCGGTTACTTTCATGTTGGATTGCATAAGGATGCAATTGTTGAGATTGTTTAACGAAAGGAGGGAGGACAGCGATAAATGGACAGGGGCACTGACAAAAACAATGGAAGATCAATGGAATGGAGACGCATTCATTTCAGGTGCTTGGGGAACAAACAAAACAAGCCAACATGGGATTTTTGAAGTTTTGTCACCCAAAACATGTGTTGTAAGTTCTTTCACACTTACCAACTACATCAATTCTCACATGGATCACGATTTGATGTTACAACTTGATGCATTTATTATGTGTGCATTTTGGTCGACATTGAAGAACTTGATTATGCCTGTGAATTACAAATTTACGCAGTTCTGATTGTGAAATTATGTATGATCGAGATTTGAATTAACTTTCGTGACTATTTGATGCATGTTTATATCTGAATTGCAAGTCTATTTAACATTGTTTTTATAAATTTCAGGTTGATCTACATAGGCACACCTGTTCTTGCTATGAATGGCAAGTTAGAGGATTTCCATGCATCCACGCAATTGCAGTTATAACACGTACATAAATGGATTTTCGATCAGTCATTGATCCGATGTTTAATGCATCAACCTACAGAGAGGTCTACAAGCATAATATCAACCCCATCCCGACAACTGAGAGGCTGGAATATATCAACAACCAGCCAATTATAATCCCACCATTAATTAGAAGAGCCCCAGGAAGGCCTAAGCACAAGCGGTACACCTCAACTGGCGAGGAACGCCCAAAGAAAATGCCTCGCTTCTTATGTGGTAGGTGTGGTAAACCTGGTACACACTTGTGGTTCACTTGTGCTCTGGCAGATCAACCCTAAAACAATGAACACAATTAGACTTCTTCGCAACAACAATACATTCTGTCATTTTACAAATGTTTCACTATGTATTTTGGTATGTATTTTAGAAGTCTTTCTTTTGATGCTTATTCCTGTTAAAAACTTATATCAGGATTATTTTCTTCAGTAACTTATTTTGTAATAGATTATCTGGAATATGGATAATGCAATGACACTTTTTCACTGTCTAGTTTATCATGCTTTCTGGTTAATATTGAACATAGTAGGCCCAACAAACCAAATAAACAGTAAAAAGCCCATGGCCAAAATATCTGCTAGGTTTGATTCTGCACTGGTTCTACTTCACAACAATAACTCTCAATTAGCATTACTTTCTTCTGGAGGTAAACAAAGCACAACATGGAGATGCAGAACAATAGCTTCTGTGCAATCATCAAGCAACAAGCAAAATAGGTCCACTTGGTAAATGGCTAATCCTTTTCAATTACTGTCATTTGTTTTGATTCATAGATTTGAAGTTCAGATTGTGTTTATATCTCTCTACTGTTTCATGATGTGTAAATTGTGAAGTTTCAGATATATTGCTTCACAAAGAAAAGGAAAAAAAAATCACTGATGTAGTTTCAGATCTGTTCCTTTAGAACAATTAAACATAAATAATATATGTGAATGAGCTCCTTCATTACTAATAAAATATGATAACCACAGTGTTAGGAATATCTGTTTAGATTTTGATCAGCAACCTAATGACTTATCTTAGCTCAGAAAGGTGAATAGTACTCTTAGTTCACTTGAACACTGTAAAAGAGGAAACTCACTAAGTATGATAGTCTAGCAAATCTGGTATAGGATGTTAGGTCTCGAAATGTAATTTTTATTTTCTGAAGAAGACCAAGAAGAAGGCATCCAGCAGGAAAAGTTCAACAGAGTTGAAGATTTGAAGACTGCACAAGATTGCTGAAGACAAGGGTTTTTCAGATACCTGTGTCCAGATATCTTGGAGAAACAAGTGTTTTGAAACACACGAGTTGCAAAAGATATCTGAGAATAAAAGGTTTCTGAGACGAGGAAAGTGCCCACAGATATCTACACTCAGATACCTTGGACATAAAATATGCTTCTGAAAAAGAAACATATTATAACAACTTGTTTAAACAAGTGGTATCTGGAGCTATGATGATCTCTGGAAAAGAACATGCAAAGTTTCAGAAAGCTCTGATTGTATAAAGATCTCTGATACCATGCATAGTTCCGTTGGCACTACAGGACAAAATATAGTACAAAGGCATTAAATGCATGCATGTAAATGTCGAACAAAACGGTAGCTTCAAGAAGAAGACAAACCTGCATAAGATTATATTCAGATATCAATAGTTTGAATTTGATTTGCTTCAATCTGATACTATTTAAACGGCACTCAAATTCATCTATAAATATCAACACTTAGACTGCTTGAGAATACACATAGAACTTAGACCTCCGAACACATTGAATACTCACACAAGCGCTCTCAAGCAAACTACTTACCTTCAAGCTTTCTGTTGCGACCAAAGCTCTTGATTCTAAGTAGCACAAAAGTTCTAAGTGTCCTGATCCTTAACGAGCATTGTTATATGTGAAAGAGTTGAACTAAGATTTCATATCTAAGTTTCATTCTCTTGAACACTTAACATAGACTTGGGTCAGTAGAGAACAAGATACCATACATTGCAAAGTGTATTAAGTATACTTGATTCATAGAGCTATCTGAATAACTGAACAAGTTATTAAAGGAGCTCACCTGACAAACAAACCTAAAACCAACACCACATACGGCGTGGAGTACAGGACGTACTTAGTTTGAGAAACTAAGGAATAACTCCAAGGTTGTTGGCTTGGGAAGCTAAGGAATAGCTCAAAAAGGTTTCTGAGTACAGGAAGTACTTGGCTGTGGAAGCCGGGAAATAACTCAGGGGGAACACTTGGTTGGGAACCTAGTGCTTTTAGGAATCTAAGAAAAGATATCTGTAAGGTTACCTCATTTATCTTAGTGTATTCTAGGTCTGAGAAAGACCGAAGTGGATTATTTGAAGGATTACGCCACCTTCAGATACCACTATAAAAAGACGTGTGTTATTTACTTTCTGCAGTTTATTACTTGTTTTACTTATATTGCAAAGTACTTACACTAATCTTGCTAAACACGTGAACTTATCTCAGAAGTCTTCCGCTCTCTGAAATTAAGTATCAGATATCTTTACAGATATCTGAGAAACTGTGCTTATCGACAAAAGTTTTTAAAAGACTATTCACCCCCCCCCCCCTCTAGTCTTATACTTTGCCGTTATCTGGACCAACAAGTGGTATCAGAGCAGGAGGTTCCCAAGCCTTCTGCACTGAACCTAGATCCTAGATAAGTGCCCATTAACTACTTTTCACCTACACTTGATTCATTTGTTTAGTGTCTTTGCTGCAGGATGTCTTTAAGTGACGCCCCAATTCTCAAGCCAGAGAATTATGAGAAATGGAAGAACAACATGATGCTCCACCTAGAAGCCATCAGTGACGAAATGATTGAAGTATTAAAGAATGGCCCAATAGTCATTCAACAACTCAAGCAAGTCATAGAGGTTTCTAATGGTAGAGACAGAGAACAAAGTGATAGGTCTTCATGCATGTATGCATCAACCAAAGGAGACCCGCCACCAAGTTATTTATTAACCAAAGCTCAGAGAACTCGGACATCTAAGATGCCGAGAGAAATAGATTAGATGGACAGGCTCGTAATATCATCATACGTTCTACTCCAGAGCACATACAGTGTAAACTGTGGGGAGCAAAACGCGAAAGTGGCTCGCAATCGATTGAAGAAAATCAGGCACCGAAAAACAAAGGAAAAGAAGTTCGAAGTTTTGAAGCTAAAATTTCAAAATTTCAAAATTTCAAACAAGGTCCCACAGAGACTCTTGAAGAACTAGATTTCCGGTTTACAACACTCATGAGTGACATGGCTGCACTTGGTGAAAGTAATAGATATACCCAGTCAGAAAAGATTAAAACCATTGTGAGAAGTCTAAATCATAACTGGGAACACAAAAAGTTTTTCTACTTTAACCAAGGAATGCCAGATATCACTCCTGTGGAACTTTTCTCTCACCTTGCCACTGTTGACTATGAGACAACTCAAAGGGAACAAACAATGAGATGTTGCAGAGTGTTGCTCTAGTTGCTCAAAGAACTTCTGAAAAGAAGAAAGGGAAGGATGTGACTGAAGATGCTCTTGCTGTAAAGCAAATGGGAAAATATGTCAGTCGAGAAATTGAGAGAAGAAAAGCCAAAGAGAAGCTGAAAAAGCATCTAGGCTCAAACTATCACCAGTACAAAAATATGCAAAGCTCCCTAAACAAGCCGGCTCAAAAAGCATCAAGTACTGAGGAAGCAGAAATTGGAAATGATATATGTTTCTATTGTCAGAAACCTGGTCATTTCAAGAAGGATTGTCCTGCCTTCAACAAATGTAAGACAGGTGACAAGAAAGATAAAAGAATCTTCAAAAGAAGTCAAAGAGCTATGCTCACTGAAGAAAGGAAAAATATTCAACTCCAACTGGATGCTCTAGATATTGAGTCCAATTCTGAGGATGAGGATTCAGATGATTCCACACTGCCTTCTCCAGAAATATGTGGTGTTTCTCATGAAGTAATTGACTTTGGTCAAAAGAAGAAAGAAGTGTGTGGAATGGCTGAAGAAATCTTCCCAGATATCTCCAACATTGAACCTTGTCTAATGGCTGATGAGGTAACACATACTTCCTGTTATACTTATGAAAGTGATGACGAAGGAATCAAAGAACTGGAAAATCTCAGAAAAGAAATTGATCTTTACAAAAGAGAATTTCTAACGTTCCGAGCTAGAGCCGAAAATTTCGAAGAAGAAAAGAATTCTCTTGCAAAGGAAAATTCTAAATTAATCAAGATATCTGAGAAAAAGGATGCTGAAAATGTATTTCTCAAGGCTCAGATATCTAAGACCGAAAAGTCACATAAAGAAGCAATGGCAAATCTTCAAAAGAAATGTGAAGGTCTTCTTTCTGAAAATAAGGAACTCAAAAAGAAAGAACTATCCTTTCAATCTTATGCCAAAGCTAGTGACACTCTTACTGAAGTGCAATCTTATTTAAGAGATCCTTCAGAAAAGAGAGGACTTGGGCTGGACACACACACAGATAGTTCCACCACTCTGAATAAGAGTAATGAAGGACTAGCATTCGTCAGTGCTCAGCAAGGTGACTCCCAAACAATCTACAATATCGGTCAGAAAGCTAAGATTGTTGACAAAGGAAAGGCAGTTGCGACCAAGCCTTTGTGGGAAAAACAAGTCCAAAAGAAAACTGTGTGAAATGTCTCTGAAAAGAAACATAACACTGAGAAGTGCAATCACCCACAGTGCTATGTCTTTCAAAAAGGAAAAATTGCAGGAGCTGGCAAATTTTTTTATGTCACGTTTTCTGGAAAGAAAATTGATCATCCAGAGACTAGCAAAGTCACGAGAAGTGATCTCGCATAAAGATCAAAGTGCTCGAATGGTATTGGCTATAAACTCATCGGGAAACAACTTGCTCGAATACAAACAAGAGCAAGAATGATGGTTAAAAGTTAGAATTGCTCAAAGAATTATCAAGTGGAAGATAAATCAAGCCACCGAAAATCAATGCTGTAGAAGAAATCGCTAGGAAAACTAAGTTTGTCAAAAGCACTCAAAAACCGACAGATCTGAAAGCATCAAATGGAGCACCTAGGAACACACCAAGGAAGAAAATAGTTCTTAACAACAATGATACTAATCATTTAACTAAGATTCCTCCTTATGTTCCTATTAGACAAAAGAATGTTCCTAGGAAATTCATTCAAAAATGGATTCCTACTGGAAGATTCTTTAATCCAGATGGTTCCATTGTTGGTATGAGAACCTAATCTCCTGTTTCCTGTTTTGTGCAGAACACTCTAAAGACTAACTCAAAGTGGCATTTTGGTAGTGGATGTGGGAAGCACATGACAGGAGACAAAGCAAATCTGATTAACTACAAAAATTGCAGTGATGGACCAATTATCAGGTTTGCTGGAGGAGATGAAAATCCAACCATAGGTTTTGGCAATTTGAAGTTCGGCGCCCTCACAATCTCTGAAGTACTTCATGTAAAGGGATTGAAATATAATCTCCTAAGCATGAGTCAACTAGTAGACAAAAGGTACACTATCAAGATCAAGTCAAAACTATGTAAAGTGATTGACAATGAGTCAAAGCAGACAGTCTTGGTTGCAAGGTGTAAAGGAAATATTTATGTTGCTGATTGGGCATCCGCCACAACCGAAGAATGTCTCATGGTGAGTCAATCTGGCCACACGGAAGAAAATTGGCTATGGCATAAAAGAATGAGTCACTTGAATTTCAAAACTCTGAATAAACTAGCCAAGAAAGAGTTGGTGGTTGGTTTACCCAAAATGGCATATAGAAAAGAAGGTGTATGCTCAGCTTGCCAAATGGGAAAACAATCCAAAACATCTTTCAAGTCTAAAACTAGACATTCCAGTGAAAGGCCACAGCAAATGTTACATATGGATCTGTTTGAATCCTCAGTAACTAGTTATGCAGAAAGAAGTATGGTCCGGTTGTTGTTGATGATTACTCAAGATTCACTGGGTTATCTTTCTCAAACAAAATCGATGCAAGGGTTGAGATACCTAACTTGTCAATAAGCTCAAGTCATGAAAATGACAAGGTATCAGAATCAAAATGCACTATGGTACTGAGTTTGTGAACCAAAGACATCAAAGAGTTTTGTACTTGCAAAGGTATACAACATCAACTATCTTCTCAGAAGGACACCACAACAAAATGGTGTTCCGAAAGAAAGAATAGGACTCGAAAGAAGCAAAGAAGAACAATGCTTACGACATCGAAATAAGTGAAATCTATTTGGTTGAAGTCAGAACACAAAGATGTTACACTCAAAATAGATGTCTGATTAACAAACACCATGATAAAACTCCGTACGAGCTTTTCATTGGTAGGCCCCCTAGTATCAAACATCTAAGGGTATTTGGTTGCAGATGTTTCGTTCTTAACAATGGAAAAGAATACTTGAGAACATTTCAACCAAAGGTAGATGAAGGAGTATTTCTTGGTTATTCTCTGAATAGCAAAGCCTACAGAATCTATAACAAAAGAACGCAAAAGATCGAAGAATCTATTCATGTAGTATTCTATGAAGGAAACAAGAAAGTACTCTTGAATGATGATCTCTCAGATAGGTTCAAAGAACTAATGATTAAAGATTCTGAAAAAGGATCCTCAGAAGGAAACAATTTTATCATTCAAATAGAGGATGAGTCTGACGATGAAAAGCAACCTATGCTTAGTAACAACCAGATGACTCTAAGACATGATGAAGAATTTTCTATGAGAATTCCATAAATGGAACAGGTTACTGAGAACCTTCATCATGAAAAGGTATCTGAGAATGAGATTGCTGAAATGCAAGATCCAGATATCTCTAACACTGAAAAAGTGTCAGATATCCATGACATTACCCATGTGTCAGATATCCCAGATACTGCACAAGTATCTCATCAAGATCATATTGATTCACATTCAAATCAAATTAATATTGATCCTACTAGTTCAAAACCCATTATGAAATGGATAAGAAATCATCCTTCAAAAGATGTGATTGGTCCCACAGACCAAGGAGTTAGAACTAGAAGAGCAATCGCTGAAAATGCAAGTTGTCTCTATGGATGTTTCATCTCAAAAATTGAACCAAAGACTATAGAAGAAGCATTAAAAGATCAATACTGGATCTCTGCAATGCAAGAAGAGTTGGATCAATTTGAGAGAAACAAAGTCTGGAAACTGGTTCCATTTGCTTACGGAATATCTGTAATAGGAACCAAGTGGGTTTTCAGAAACAAAATGAATGAGTCTGGTGAAATAACCAGAAACAAAGCTAGGTTGGTTGCCAAGGGATTTACCCAGGCTGAAGGACTAGATTTTGATGAATCTTATGCACCAGTAGCAAGATTGGATGCAATAAGACTCTTTCTAGCCTTTGCAGCTCATAATGACTTTACAGTTTATCAGATGGATGTCAAGAGTGCATTTCTAAATGGTGAACTGGCTGAGGAAGTCTATGTTGAGCAACCACCAGGTTTTGAAGTTTCCTAAAGTAGGATGGTCTATAAGCTTCGTAAAGCTCAGATGGGTCAAACAAGCTCCAAGAGCATGGTATGATACATTGGCCAAATACTCGGAAAGTGGTTTCAAGAAAGGAGATGTTGATAAAACACTCTTCACATCGAACCATGATGGAAACTACTTTTAATTCAAATATATGTTAATGACATTATATTTCAACTAAAGACAAGCAACTTTGTGAAGATTTTATCAACTCATGAAATGTAAATTTGAGATGAGCATGATGGGAGAATTGAATTACTTCCTAGGGCTGCAAGTCAAGCAACTCAATGATGCAATATTCATTAGTCAAACAAAGTATGCAAAGGATATGCTCAATAAGTTCAATCTAAAGCCTTCTAAAAAGAATGCTAAGATACCAATGAGCATTGGAACCAAAATGACCTATACTGAATCTGACAAGAGTGTTGCAGAACACAAGTATAGGAAATTGATTGGGTCTCTACTATACCTCACTGCAAGTAGACCTGATATTCAATATGCAGTTGGAGTGTGTGCTAGATTTCAGACAAATCCAATGCCGTCACACTACAACATTGCTGTGAAAATATTAAGGTATGTAAAAGGTACTGTAGAAGTTGGATTGTGGTATCCAAAAGAGAGTGCATTGAGTTTGGTTGGCTATTCAGATGCCGACTATGCTGGATCATTGCTTGATAGAAAAAAGCACCTCAGGAACTTGTCAATTTCTTGGTGCTAGATTAATATCATGGTTCAACAAGAAACAAAATTCAATTGCCACATCTACCATAGAGGCTGAATATATTGCTGCTGGATGTTGTGCTTCGCATATATTGTGGATACAACAACAACTCAAAGACTATGGACTCAATGAAGAGAAAACTCCCATTTTCTGTGACAACACAAGTGCCATTGCTATAACTCAGAATCCTAAGTTTCATGCAAGAACAAAGCACATTGATGTTAGACACCACTTCATCAGAGACCATGTTGAAAAAGGCAATATAGAGATACTCAAGATTGGCACTGAAGACCAACTTGCAGATATCTTCACTAAGCCACTACAAGAAAGTAGATTCTTAGCCTTAAGATATAGTCTTGGACTAATGGAGCTACCAAAGAACTGAAAAAGTTCAGAAAAGAGATATCAGAAGAAGATATCAAAGAAAAGAGAAGAGGTATCTGGAACGGGTATCCAGAGAAGAGGTATCTGGAATGGGTATCCAGAAAAGAGGTATCTGGAACGGGTATCCAGAAAAGAGGTATCTGGAACGGGTATCCAGAGAAGAGGAATCTGGAACGGGTATCCAGAAACTAAAGGCTAAAGAGTAAAACGGCTGTTCAAAGATTTCTGAGACGGGTACTCAGATATCTGGATCACTCAGTGAGGGGGAACACAAAAGAGAATAGTACAACTATCTGCAGTCAACTACTCTCTTGAAATTTGTATTATTTCTATCTCTGTGTAAAACTTGGACAAATACCAAATGTGAGATAAATTCAGATGCAAACAGTGTTCTTGGTCATACAGAAACGTGATTCAGAAAGCTAATAGCCAAAATTCATTAAATGGGCACAATTACATTTGTTGATTGTGATCATTGCTGAAGAAGCAATGGTGACCCTTGATGAATTGGGCGATTGATCTTTACGGCAGAGATTAACTCAAGAAATAGTGGATCGTTAAAATTCGACAGGCCCACTATGCATTTAATGCCTAACAAGCTTTTACTCACGCCGCAATTCAATTCGTATACTTACACACAAAATTAATTTCTATGTATGTGTTTGTGGAGATTACATTGCTATATATATGGGATTTTGGCATAAGAAATTACTTTCGCCTAATCCAACATACAGACTTGCACAAAAATAGCAAAAACTCTTCTTCAACCTCTGCAAATCTTCATAGTTTTTCCGCAAAGAATTACTAATCTCTCACCCTAATCTCTTTCTCGCTTTTCAAAGACCTCACTATTTAAAGAGATGGCTCTAAACGTGTTTCTACTCGTAAATCCCAAGCTACTACTATCGGCATTGAAAATCAAGCACCAAGAGTTATTACTAACAATCGTTGATCGGAGAATTCAACCGATTATTGACTTCAAATCACAGGATGATTTGGGGTGGTGCCATGATTGAGGAATACCGGTAGCAATAGAAAACCAAACTGACAGGAAGTTAGTACTTGATATGCTTGAAAAGGCAAAAATCAAGAGTTTTCTATCTGCTCTTCCCAGTGGAGTTTCTTCACTGGATGTTCTGGAGTTTTACAACAACTCCACAATTATTTTCAAGATCTCTGAAGGCACTGAGTTAGTGTCTATCAAGACCAAAGTCCAAGGACAAGAAATCTTGTTGGACGAAACAGCTTTCTGTGAGCTGTTTGAACTTCAAAATCTTGGAAAGGATTTTGAGATTGACACCAAGGATGAAGATCTCCTTGAAGGTGTGAAGCAACGCATAAGAATGTGTGATCTTGATAAACCGCATACACCCATCGACTTTAAGCTTGTTCACATAAGGACCGTACATCTTTTGGTCCACTGGGATGTGTTGGCATGTATCCTTCATAGAGGCTTTGATGGTCTACAAGGAGGTGCTGACCAGATAAGCCAAGAACGCTGGATGATGATGTTCTTGTTGAGCCAACAAGACAAAAGGCTAGAAAACCCTTTTAATTAGGGGAAGTACGCCTTCATGAAATTTGTGAAGAAGATACAAGGCTTTGAGCCTAAAATCGTTAAGGGCCTTGCTGAGCCAAAAGCCACAGTAAGCTATGGACTGAAAATTTGCTACTTACTAGAATATCTTGGCATTGAGCTCAAAGAGACGGCAGATATTGCCAACAGTAACCTACTCTACAAATATGAGTATACAAACTTGATGAAAAAGGTTACTGGATCTCAGAAAGGTTCCAAGAAGCGAAAGAATGAAGAGGTATCTAAGGGAAAGGTTGCGACCAAGAAACCCAGAACTTCAAGGAAGAAGTCTGCTGGCAAATCAGAAGGCACACCCTTTGAGGTTGTCGATTCAGACACCGACGTCCGCAGATGAACTCATCAATTCTGCAAAAGAGGCATCACCATCGAACAAGTAGACTCAAGAGAAAAGTGCTTTCAGAAATGTCAAGACTATTGCTGAAAGCCTTGCTGATGAACTCATAAATGCTGAAAAACTTCTAACTCTTTCTGCAAAAGCAGCAGGGATTGTTGATAACTCTGTTCCAGATTTCGATGACGAATCGAACGAGGAGAAGATCCCATCCCCCAAGGTTGCTGAAAAAGTAACCAAGGCAAAGGGGAAGAACAAAAGGTCCAAGGTTGCTGAGAAAGCAACCAGCTCACAGGTTGCTGAACAAGCACCTATAGCAAAGGTTGTTGGTGCCAACACACCATCAGGGAAAGTCACCACCAGACAACCACAACAACCACAACCACAACAGCCACAAGTGGTTGATGAAATGGTAAATGAACTCCATTTCGACATGCCAGCAATGTAACATGCTGAAGAAAATCCTGCAAATGAGCAGGTTCCCCAACTCCAAGAGAGGGATCAAACTGAGACACCTACTCAGAATGATCAACCAGGGGAGGGAACTGAGTTAGCCACTCTGGAAAAGGTTGAAGTACCTCAAACTTCCAACAAAGAAGCAACACTGGAACAACGAGACCAACTCATGAAAGGGTCACAAGTTCCAGAGACCACTCAGCCTGACATTCCTCAGGTAGCTGAATGGTTTGCACTTGTGAATTTCTTTGTGTTTTCTTTCTTGTTAACTAATAAAAATTCTTTGTTACAGGTTGAATTAGAAACAAAAGAACAAGAGGAAGCTGCAAAGCTTGCCTCAGAATCTGAGAAGGAGGCTTCCATAGCCTCACCACTTAAGGAACAGGAGCCTGTCTCACAGGTAGAAGACAGTTCCTTAAGATATAACATCTCAGATATGTGCTTTATACACTTGACCAATACTATTAAGTGTTTGTTTCTAATAGGCTCCAACTGAGAAGAAAAATGAAGAGACTGAAAAGTCTATCTCTTCAGAGAAGAATCCAGAGACTTCTAAGGTCTCTGAGGAACAAGTATCTGAACCTTCTACAGAGAAGGTATTTCATTCAGATATCTATAATCTTCAAAGACAAATTTCTGATCATTTTTCTCAAACTAACACTTTCTACATAAACAGGTTCAAAAAGAAGTAGAAGTTGCTGGGGAATTGCCCGCTCAATCCCCACAACAAATGGAAATTGATGAGGCATCAAAACCTTCATCACAAGAAAAATTTCCAGAGACTGCACAAGTCTCTGAGCAACAAGTATCTGAGCCTCCAATAGTGGAGGTAATTGACCTCTCAGATATCTGATTCTGGAAAATAGAACTTTTTCTTGATAAAATTTCCTAAGTGTTATGTTTCTAATCTCAGGTTCAAAGAGAAAGAGAGGATGCTGAGAATCAGACTTCCAAGTCTCCTCCTGACACCAAGATATCTGAGGCACCTGGAACCTCAGTAGTCCAACCCTCTGAGCCTGTTGCTGTTGCACAGGTAACACAGATATTGGCTACTCTAAAACTCAAATATCTACACAAGTTTTGAAACTAATTCAAAACTCTCTCTTTCAGGTTCAGAGTAGTGCCAAGAAGGAGTCGAATGATGACTATGAAAACCTTCTTCCCTTCTTCAAGACTCATACCTTGCCAAAGCATATTCAATGCTTCAAGAAATGGCAAAGGTTAAGGTGCTCTGATCTCTCTGAAATACTGAGAATCACAGATCAACCAACAAGACGAGCACGAGCTCTTGACCTGGAAAACTACATCCACGCAATGTTCCCTACTGAACAATACAAAATTGCGACCTTAATGCGTAAGGATTTTTCCAAGGAAGTGGCACACACATTGGTGCAAGCCTTCAAACAGGCAGATGGTCAGACCAGATTGCAGATGGCATTCAAACCAGTCCTGCCCCAGACACTATAATTTATTCCTTCTGAACAAGAAGAAGTAAATGGGCAAATGATCACTATTCCAGAAGTGATCAATCTGGTCTCTGAAGATGAAGAAGAGAAGGAGACTGACGAAAATGACTATGAAGATTTTCCTTCTGACCATCACAAGGATGAGGATGATAAAAAGGATGATGATGATGCCCCTGCACCAGGGACGGGAGGAATTCCACAAGGAAACATTGCCTCAGCTGCTGAAAAGCACACAGAGAGGACATCACAGTAATCCCCTCCTCCATCACCTCAGAAATCTACCCATCCATCTTCCAAACAAAAAAAAGACACTACTGAACAAGTAGTTGAGCACTCTGAGGAAACAACTCAGAAGATATTAAATACTCAAGCCATCGCCACCAAACAACTGTTGAAGAAGAGCAATACCCATCTTCAACTTGAAGAAGAGCTAGTTAAATCCAGAGATAAGCTTAATCAACTACAAGATCAATACTTACAAGAGACAGTAGCTTACTCTGAGGTTAAAGAGCTCCAGGATGCTGTAAATGCTATTTCTAAGGAGCTAGATACTGAAGAAGTATCTAAAGAAAAGAATGATGCTAAGGCTGCATCATCAGCAAAAGACATACCATCCTCTTCTCAGAAAGGAAAGAAGCCCATCTCTGAGATGGTTGTTGAACTGGAAAATCTTGAAAATGTCCAAGAGGATGAAGATCACTGGGCTGATGACTTAGATGATGAAGAAGACAAGACATGAAATCTTGGTTGGTAGACCCCCTAATATCAAACATCTGGGAGTATTTGGTTGTAGATGTTTTGTTCTAAACAATGGGAAAGATTATCTGAGAACATTTCAACCAAAGGCAGATGAAGGTGTTTTTCTTGGCTATTCCACAAACAGCAAAGCTTACAGAGTTTACAACAAAAGAACAAAGAAAATTGAAGAATCAGTTCATGTTGTATTCTATGAAGGAAATAAGAAAACACCTCCTATTGATGAACTCTCAGAAAGGTTCAAAGAACTATTACTGAGGGATTCTAAAGAAGAATCCTCAGAGAGGAGAAACATCATTATGGAAAGTGAGGATGACTCTGACGTAGAAAAGCTTGAAAAGCCTAGTAACAACAAGATGACTCACAGACATGATGAGGAATTTCCTATGAGTTTTCCAGAAATGGAACAGGTTACTGAAAACATTCATCATGAAGAGGTATCTGAAAATAAGAATGCTGAAATGCATGTTTCAGATATCTCTAACACTGAAAAAGTGTCAGATATCAATGACATTTTCCATATGTCAGATATCTCGACATCAAAACGATCAAATCAAAATCTTAGTGATTCACATTCGCATCACTTGGATATTGATCCTACTAGCACTAAACCTATGATGAGATGGATCAAAGATCATCCTACAAAGGATATAATCGACCAATTAATCGGTGTTAGGACTAGGAGAGCAATAGCTGAAAATGCTAACTCTCTCTTCGGATGTTTCATCTCAATATTGAACCTAAAAATATAGAAGAAGCATTAGGAGACCAAGATCGGATCTCCGCAATGCAAGAAGAGTTGGATCAATTTGAGAGAAACAAAGTCCGAAACTAGTCCCATTTATAGAAGGAATATCCGTGATTGGAACTAAATGGGTTTTCGTAAACAAGATGAATGAATCTGGTGAAATAACCGTAAACAAAGCAAGATTGGTTGCCAGGATTTACCTGCATCAAGGCTTAGATTTTGACGAGTCATATGCACCGCTTGCCGATTGATGCAATAAGACTCTTTCTAGCCTTTTGACTCATAAAGATTTCAAAGTTTATCGATGGATGTCAAAAGTGCATTCTTGAACGGTGAACTTGCGTAAGAAGTTTATGTTGAGCAACCACCGCTTTGAAGTTTCCTAAAATAGAATGGTCTATAAACCATGTAAAGCTCAGATGGATCAAACAGCTCCAAGAGCATGGTATGACACTTTGGCCAAGTACCTTCTGGAAATGGTTTCAAGAAAGGTGAAGTTGATAAAACTTTATTTACCTTAAATCATGATGGGAAACTACTCTTAGTTCAAGTATATGTTGATGACATCATATTTGGATCTAAGGACAAGCAACTTTGTAATGACTTTGCAAATCTCATGAAAAGGTGTTTGAGATGAGCATGATGGGAGAAATGAATTATTTCCTAGGATTGCAAGTCAAGCAACTCAATGATGGAATATTCATTAGTCAAACAAAGTATGCAAAAGATATGCTCACAAAATTCAATCTTAAGCCTTCTGAAAAGAATGCTAAGATACCTATGAGCATTGGAACCAAAATGACCTATACTGAATCAGATAAGAGTGTTGAAGAACATAAGTATAGGAAATTGATAGGTTAACTACTTTACCTCACTGCAAGTAGACTTGATATTCAATATGCCGTTGGAGTATGTGCTAGATTTCAGACAAATCCAATGCAAACACACTACAACACTGCTATGAAAATATTAAGGTATGTAAAAGGTACAGTAGATGTAGGATTGTGGTATCCTAAAGAAAGTGGATTGAGTTTAGCTGGGTACTCAGACGCTGATTATGCTGGATCATTGCTTGATAGGAAGAGCACCTCAGGAACTTGTCAGTTTCTGGGTACTAGACTTATCTCATGGTTTAGCAAGAAGCAAAACTCAATTGCAACTTCTACCACAGAGGCTGAATATATTGCTGCTGGTTGTTGTGCAACACAAATTCTGTGCAACACAAATTCTGTGGATACAACAATAACTCAAAGACTATGGACTCGATGAGAAGAAAACTCCCATTTTCTGTGATAACACAAGTGCTATTGCGATTACACAGAATCCTAAATTTCATGCCAGAACAAAGCACATTGATGTTAGACATCACTTCATCAGAGACCATGTTGAAAAGGGCAATATAGAGATACTCAAGATTGGCATTGAAGACCGACTTGCAGATATCTTCACCAAGCCACTACAAGAAAGTAGATTCTTAGCCTTAAGACATAGTCTTGGACTAATGGAACTACCAATGAACTGAAAGAGTTCAGGTATCTGGAACGGGCAACCAGAGAAGAGGTATCCGAACGGCAACCAGAGAAGAGGTATCCGAACGGCATCCAGAGAAGAGGTATCCGGAACGGTATCCGTAAAAGAGAAAAGAGAACTGAACGGGTATCCGTAAGTCAAAAGGCTAAAGAGCAAAAAGATAGCTTAAGATTTCGAGACGGAACTCGTATATGAATCACTCTATAAACGGGGAACACAAAAGAGAATAGTATAACTATCTGCAGTCAACTACTCTCTTAAAACTCGCATTATTTCTATCTTGATGAAAAACTTGGAAAAATCCTAAGTATAAGACAGATTAAGATGCGAACAGTGTCCTTGGTCATACAGAATTGTGATTCAGATAGCAAGTCGCCAAAACTCATTAAATGGGCACCATTACACTTGCTGATTGTGATCTTTTCTGAAGAATCAATGTTGACACTCGATGAGTCTAATCGATTGTTCTGTTCGGTGTAAATTAATTCACATAAATATTGGACTGTTGAAATTCGATATGGCCCACTAAGCATTTAATACCGAATCAACTTTTGCTCACGCTTTGCAAATCATGTATACGCATACACAAAATCAATTTGTATGTATTTGTCTGTTGGGATTCAACTGCTATATATATAGGATTTTGGCAAATGAAATCACTTTTGCCTAATCCGAAATTTCATCTTGCACAAAAATAGCAAATCCTTCTCGATTCTCCGCAAACCCTCTACAATCTCTCGCAAATCAAGATTAAGTTTTTCAAAAGAATCACCGAATCAAATCTCTTTCAAACACCAATTCCAAATCCTACACTATATAAAGAGATGGCCTCCAAGAACACTTCAACACGTAAATCCCAATCCTCCACCGCATCACGAAAAGCAAGCACCAGAGTTGGTTATTGTAAACAATCGATCGGTAGGAGTTTTAATCGACCATTGGACTTCAAGTCACGTAATGATTTGGGTGGTGCCATGGTTGAGGAATACCTCTCGCAATAGAAAACCAAACTGACAGAAAATTGATTCTTGACATGCTTGAAAAGGCACAAATCAAGGGTTTTCTATCTGCTCGCCCAAGTGGAATTTCATCACTCGATGTGTTGGAATTTTACAACAATTCCAGGATTATTTCCTGTGTTTCTGAAGGTACTGAAATAGTGTCTATCAAAACCTCAGTCCAAGGAAAGGAAATCCTTCTGGACTTAACAACTTTCTGTAAGTTGTTTGAGGTTCAAAATCTTGGAAAGGATTTTGAAATAAACACCAAGGATGATGAACTCCTTGAAGGTGTTAAAGAACTTTACAGTGACGTGTGTGATCTTGAAAAATCAGATACACCCACTGAGTTCAAACTTGTTGACATCCCAACCGACATCCGCTGGTTCATCGATGTACTGGCTTGCATTCTTCACAGATGCCTTGATGGTCTACAAGGAGGTGCTGACCAGATAAGCCAAGAACGATGGATCATGATGTTCTTGCTGAATCAACAAGACAAAAGGCTGGAAAACCCTTTTAACTGGGGAAAGTACGCCTTCATGAAATTCGTGAAGAAGATTCAAGGCTTCGAGCCTAAGATTGTTAAAGGACTAGCTGAGCCAAAGGCCACAGTAGGTTATGGTCTGAAGATATGCTACTTGCTGGAAAAGCTTGGCATTGAGCTCAGCGAGACGGCTGAAATAGCCAACAGTAACTTACTCTACAAATATGAGTATACAAATCTGATGAAAAAGGTTACTGGGTCTCAGAAAGGTCCTAAGAAGCGAAAATCTGAAAAGATATCTGAAGAAAAGGTTGCGACCAAGAAGCCCAGAACTTCAAGAAAGAAGTGTACTGGCAAATCAGAAGACACACCCAAAGAGGTTGTCAATTCTCAGATATCTGCATGCATTGCCGATGAACTGATAATGGCAGATGAACTCATCAATGCTGCAAAAGAGTTATCAACTACTGAACAAGTAGACTCAGCAAGAGAAAGTGCTTTCAGAAATGTTGCGACTAATACAGAAAGCCTTGATGATGAACTCATAAATGCTGCCAAGAGTGGTGAAAAGCACCAAGCCCCTTCTGCAGAAACCGCAGGAATAATGGACCAATCAGTTCCCAATGCTGATGAGAGCTCTGACGATGAAGATGATGAACTAATCATCTCTCAAGTCCTAGAAAGAAAAAAGAGGGCTAAGGTTACTCAAAAAGTAACTGGTGATAAGGTATCTGAAGAAGAGCCTACACCACAGGTTGCTGAGACTATAGCAAAGGTTGTTGGTGCAAACACATCATCAGGGAATGCTTCTCTTGAACAACTTCACAAAGCCCTGATAAGTGGTATTTTAGTGCTGGCAGATGCTGATGGAAATGCCACATCTAAAAATCTGGAAGAACATTCTACTGATCAATCTTCTGCTTCCAGACAACCACAACAACCACAAACAAAACAACCACAACAGCCAAAAGTGGTTGATGAAATGGTAAATGAACTCCATTTTGAATTACCAAAGAATACAAGATGTCAAGAAAATCAGAATTGAGCAGGTTCCCCAACTCAATGAGAGGGATCAAACTGAGAAATCTACTCAGAATGATCAACCAGGGGAGGCAACTGAGTTGCATACTCAGGATAGGTGTGAAGTACCAGAAACTTCAAACAAAGAAACTGCACTGGGACAAGACGACCAATGTATAGAAAGGTCACAAGTTCCAGAGACCAATCACCAAACCGCGTGTAAATGACCGTTTAACTCTTACCTTGTGAAAAATTTTATACTTATAAATCTTGTTACCTCATAAGAATTTCTTTGTTACAGTCGAGTTAGAACGGTAAACAAGAGGAAGCTGAGAAGCTTGCCTCAACTACTGAAAAAGAGGTCCCTTCAACCTCAACTCTTGAAAAATCTGAGCCTGTGCCACAGGTAAATGATTCTTAAAGAGAACTAATTTTTCAGTAAAAATGTTTATGTGCTTATTCATGATTAAATGTTTCTAACAGGCTCCAACTGAGATAGAAGAAGATAAGGCAGAAATGCCAGAGACAAACCCAGAAACCAACAAGGTTTCTGAAGAACACATCACTGAGCCTTCAAACTTGAAGGTATATGACAATCAAGTGACAAGTACTCTTCATCTTGGGTTATCTTTTATCTCTTCTAATATTCAATACTTTCTACTTACAGGCTATTTCAGAAGTAGAAATGCAAGGGGATAAAGTTGCGACATTCCCTGCATCAATGGAAATTGATGAAGCCCCCAAGGCAACATCACTTGAAAGACCACCAGAAACTGCACAAGTTTCTGAGAAAAATGAATCTGAGCTTCCTTTCGAGGAAGTAAGTAGCTCAAATCAGAATTCATTAAAAGCATATTTATGCATAAATTCTTTCAAACTATTTCCTAAGTATTGTATTTCTCTCAGGTTCAAGAAAGAAAGGTTGATGAGGACCAGACTTCCAAGTCTCCACCTCACAACAAGATATCTGAGACACCAATTGTCTCAGTAGAACAAGTCTCTGAGCATGAAGTACTTACTCAGGTAACTCAGAAACTAAACTACACTACTACTCAGATATCTACAAAAGTTTTGAAACTCACTCAAAACTCCTTCTTTCAGGCTCAAACAGATGCAAAGCAGGTTCCCATTGAAGAGACAAGGGACCTACTTCACTTCTTCAAAGCTCACACCCTGCCAAAGCATATTCAATGCTTCAAGAAATGGCAGAAGTTAAGGTGCTCTGATCTCTCTGAAATATTGAGAATCACTGATCAACCAACCAGACGAGCACGAGCTTGACCGGAAACATATGTCCAAGCAATGTTCCCTGAGAACAATATATGATTGACTCTACTACATAAGGACTTTTCCAGAGAAGTGGCGCATAGTTTGATACATGCCTTTGAACAGCAGATGGTCAGACAAGATTACAGATGGCATTCAAGCCGCCCCGCCTGCACTGCAGCTTTATACCTTCAACAAGAAGAAGTTAATGGGCGTAAGATCACTATCCCTAAGTGATCAATCTTGTATCTCAAGATGATGAGGAGGAAGAAATGAATGAAAATTACTTTGATGAACCTCCCGACCATCACCAAAAGGATGATAATGACAAAAGGATGATGATGATGCTCGCACTAGGGGGGAGGAATTTCACAGAGAAACAATGCCTCGCCCATCGAAAAGCAACCGAGAAGACTTCACGTAAATCTCCGCCTTCATCACCTCGTAAATCTACTCATCCATCTTCTAACCAACACGCGATTACATCGAACAAGTAGTCGAGCTTCAAGAAACAAATCAGAAATACTAAACACTCAAACCGTAAGTGCTCAACTCGCATAATCTGTTGGAAGAACAACAGCTCCATCTTCAACTGGAAGATCAAATAGCTAAATCCAGAGATAAGATTGATCAACTACAAGATCTATACTTAGAAGAAATGATTGCTTACTCTGAGGTTAAAGAGCTACGGGATGCTGTGAAAGAGATCACCAAAGAACTCGATACTGAAGAAGTATCTGAAGTCAAGCATGATGCTAAGGCTGCATCATCTTCGAAAGAAGTACCATCCTCCTCCCAGAAAGGAAAGAAACCAATCTCTGAGATGGTTGCTGGACTCGATACAATCGATGAAAATGTCCAAGAGGATGAAGATCACTGGGCTGATTACTCAGATGATGAAGAAGACAAGACTTTGGCAAAGCACCGCAATGAACATCTAGCGGTTTCTCACTTAAAAAGGAAGCTTTTTTGCTCCTACAATTTTCAGCAAACTGCCAAATGTCCACTCCAATGAATACATGAACAGGTACCAAGTACTGGCTCATCTGAAAAAGGAGATGTCTTCACAGAACAAGGAAGTAATTGCCTCAGTCCCCTCTGAAATGAAAAAGTTCACTGAGCTCATCACTCAGAAAACAACTAGCATAGTCATTGCTCAGAAAGATCTGGGAATGATAAGGGACGATGATATGTCTTTAGCTGAGAAAGCTTTCCAAGAGGCAAGTTACATCATTGAAAGCAGATGCCATTCTAGGCCCATTGGCAGAGCTCACTGATAAGGACAATGGACTTATCAAGCAAAATCAGGAGCTCAAAGCCGAACTTCAGAAGTTGGTCAGTGCCTATAATTATCTACAAGGGCACTTCAACTCTCTCTCAGATTCCTTTATGTGAGTCACCACAATGACTAAGGGGAAAGAAAGTACAACGACATCAAAGTCCGGGAATGGGAAGAAGGAGATGAAAACAAGAAGAAATGAGTGCGGCTCAGAAAGGAAGAAGAAAAACTTCCACCACCACTCGTAATCAATGAACCCTCCTCAGCCAAGTCATTGCAAATAGTAGCTTCGTAAACCCAATCAAGGAACCAAATGGTAACAAGGGCTGGCACGAAACCTCCAAGGAGTACCAAGGCTCCAAGGAGAAGACAAGTTAGAGGATTGATGAATCTTCCGAAGAAGAAGAAGGTCAAATCAAGTCCCCGGCAATGAAGAAGAAACTCTCACAAGATCTAATCTTGATGATGATGAGGAAACTGATGAAGATGAAGCTCCTCTTCACAGAAAAAGGAAAATTGAAAGCCTAACTGAGCCCATAGCTGCAAAGCCACTAGCAGCTAAAACACCCTCTGAAAATACCAAGTCTATCCAGGGTGGTGGTTCTTCAAGCAACAACCCCAAAGAGAATTCAAGACAGAGAAGGAACAGACTAAGAGCTGAGCAAAGACAAAGTCAACTTCCACTCAGGCCAGAAGAAGCCAAAATAGAGTATGTGAAGTATGACAATGATTCCTCCGCTCAGTGCATCAATCAGAAAAATGGCTATTGGATTCTGGAACTTAAGCATCTATTGGTAAATTCAAGATTTCTAGAACCAATCCATAAACAACTTATGGCATGGAGAAAGGATAAACCTACCTTGATCAACACCAATCACATGAAAGCATGGTTGGATTTTGAAGTTGTCAAGAGAACTGAAGCCATGAAAAATGACCTCTCTGATGATTGTCCATATGGAAAGCTAGATGATGTGCACAAAATTCTGAATATCACAGGAACAGGCACAAGACCAAGACTTGCTGTGGAACCCTATGAGTCATTCTATCTGACAGAAGATCAATACAAGGGTGACATCAGATATCTGAAGATTATCTACGAATACTTCAAGCTTTGGATATCGAATAGAGCATGCCCGGAAGTGGGGAAAGTACGGGTCAAGCATTTTGTCAAGAAAATCCTACCAAAACCTACAAAGAGGTCGTGGATTTGCGAGACACGTAGATGCTCGTCGAACTCTTCTCTATGATTATTCGATGACATCAAAGGTTTGGAGATAGGAAATTTGCATCGATCCATAGAAATACTGTTGAAGACTTGAAGATTGAAGACTTGAAGACTAGTCTATTAGGATGTTTACTTGGAGCTTGGTTACTCCTGTTGTCCTAATTTACTATGTAGCTTTTGTATTTTTGCTGACTGAGCTTAACTGTATCATGTATTGAAGTTATCTGTAATCTTTATTTGTAACTTATCTGAAGAACTTACTCTCAGATAGTATTCTATAAAAGATAACTTGTCAGCAAAGATCACACGTTGTGATTTGGTTGATGTCTACTTTCTGCACTTACTTAAATGAATTTGAAGATCTTAAGAAAAGATTAAGTGTTGGATTGTTCACTCATCCAGATTTGTAATAGGGAAGATAGTCATCGTTGACTGATCAAAAAGGGGGAAATTTGTTGGGAAATTTCTTGAGAAATTTGTTAGGAATTTTTGTTAGATATTTTGCAAAGAATATCTGTTTTAGTTTTGATCAACAACATGATGACTTATCTTAGTCTCAGAAAGGTGATTAGTACTCTTGGTTCACTTGAACATTGTAAAAGAGGAAACCCACTAAGTATGATAGTCTAGCTAATCTTGTATAGGATGTTAGGTCTCAAAATGTAATTTTATTTATGAAGAGAAGACCAAGAAGAAGACATCCAAGGTAAAGCTCAACTACATTGAAGACTTGAAGAAAATCGCACAAGATTATCAATCATTGTTCAGATATCTTAGCCAGATATCTTAAAGACACGAATAGTTTCAAACAAACTGTGTCACAAGAGATATCTGAGAAATAAGAGACATATCTGAAAACAAGGAAAGTGTCCACAGATATCTATTCTCAGATACCTTGAGCATTAACCACGTTTCTGGAAAAGAAACATATATATTGCAAACAAAGTTGTTTCAATAAATACAAGTGGTATCTGAAGATTAAAGATAAGGACGTGCAAAGAATCAGATAACACTAGTATCTGATACAAAGCATAGTTCCGTTGACACTACAGGACAAAAAGTATAGTACAATGCATTTAATGCACGGACAGAGATTTCTGAATAAAAGCAACGGCAGCTTCTGAGAAGAAGACAAAACCTGCTACAGTACTATACACAGATATCAATAGTTTGAATTTGAGCCTAACGGATACTATTCTAATGGCACTCAAATTCATCTATAAATATCAACACTTAGACTGCTTGAGAAGATACACTGAACACCTTGAACTGCATACAAACGCTGATCGTCTTACTCTCTCAAAGCAACTTATCCTCAAAGCTTTCTGTTGCGACCAAAGCTTTTGATCTTGAGTAAACACTGAAGTTCTAAGTGTCCTGATCCTAAACAAGCAAAGCTATCTGTGAAGGAGTTGAATCAAAAGATCAACTATCTGAGATTCATTCTCTTGAACAGATATCATAAGACTTGGGTCAGTAAAATCGAACAAGATACCATACGCTGTAAAGTGTATTAAGTAACTTGATTCACAGAGCTATCTGATTAACTGAAAAGTTATTAAGACACTCATCTGACAACTCAAACCAAAACCAACACCATAACTGGCGTGGAGTACAGGAAGTACTTAGTTTGAAAAATCAGGGAATAACTCCAAGGTTACCGGAGTATAGGAAGTACTTGATTTGGAAAACTAAGGAATAACTCCAAGGTTATTGAGTATAGGAAGTACTTAGCTTGGGAAGCTAGGGAATAACTCAAAGGTTTCTGAGTATAGGAAGTACTTGGCTGTGAAAGCCGGGGAACAACTCAGGGGGAACATTTGGTTGGGAATCAATTGTTAAGAATCTTAGAATAGGATTATTGTAAGGAGAACTCAATTATATGTTCTAGTGAATTCTAGGTCTCTGATAGACCGAAGTGGATTAGTTGGAGGATTACGCCACCTCCAGATACCACTATACTTGCTGTGTTATTTACCTTTCTGTATTTACATTTCAGCAACACACACACACATATTAACTGTTTCTGCACTTATCTTTATTAAGTCTTCCGCACTCTGATTCTAAGTATCAGATATCCATTCAGATATCTGAAAAATAGTTGTTAACGACAAAAGTTTTTAAAAGACTATTCACCCCCCCCCCCCCCTCTAGTCTTTTACTTTGCCGTTATCTGGACCAACAGACAGTAGCGTGAATATAATTCAAACACTATCTTGTAGAATGGATTAAACGAGCTACTCTTGTTTTTAGCATGGGAAAAGTCTAATTATACGCTATATTATTGAAAGCATATGCATAATGAGGTTTTAGACTAGTTACATTCGATCTCTGTTCTGTTTTGTCTATTAAAAATTAATTTGCATTCTCCTTGGTTATATAAACTGCTCTATCTGTGTTATAATTTTGAAGATGGTGGGAAAGAGGACTACTTGGAACGACATTATCACTAAAAAGCTAGTGGATATCTATATCGATGAGAAGGAAAATAGATCTTCAAAATTTGACTGGAACAAAATTGCAAAAAATTTGAGTGTCCAGACTCAAATGAATTTTGGAGTAAGACAGGTTTCCAATCATTATAATGACTTGAAAGAAAAATATAAAGGTTGGGTTTCACTATGATCGATAGTGAGTGGTATAGGGTTTGACCCCAAAACTGGTGCAATAAGGCCGGAAGAGACACACTTGGAGCGATGGAAGTCATTTGAGGAGGTAAAATTCAGTACATATTTATAACTTTGAAAATCCTGTTTATTTTATTCGCTCTTGTTGGTCCAGATAACGGCAAAGTAAAAGACTAGAGGGGGGGGGGGTGAATAGTCTTTTAAAACTTTTGTTGATAAACACTATTTCTCAGATATCTGAGAAGATATCTGATACTTAGATTCAGAGCGCGGAAGACTTAAGATAGATAAGTGCAGAAATAATTAAAGTGTGTGTGTGTGTGTTGCTGACAAGTACAGAAAAGTAAATAACACAGCAAGTATAGTGGTATCTGGAGGTGGCGTAATCCTCCAACTAATCCACTTCGGTCTTCCAAAGACCTAGAATGCACTAGAATAGATAATTGAGGTCACCTTACAAAAATCCTATTCTAAGATTCCTTAAACAGATGGTTCCCAACCAAATGTTCCCCCTGAGTTGTTCCCCGGCTTTCACAACCAAGTACTTCCTGCATCGAAACCTTTTTGAGTTATTCCCTAGCTTCCCAAGCTAAGTACTTCCTGTACTCAATAACCTTGGAGTTATTCCTTAGTTTCTCAAACTAAGTACTTCCTGTACTCCACGCCAGTGATGGTGTTGGTTTTGGTTTGAGTTATCAGATGAGCTTCTTAATAACTTTTCAGTTAATCAGATAGCTCTGTGAATCAAGTATACTTAATACACTTTGCAATGTATGGTATCTTGTTCTTTTTACTGACCCAAGTCTTAGATAAGTGTTCAAGGGAATGAATCTTTATACTTGATCTTTGATTCAACTCTTTCACGATAGTCGGTTTGTTTAGGATCGTGACACTTAGAACTTTAGTGTTACTCAAGATCAAGAGCTTTGGTCGCAATGTAAAGCTTTGAGAGTAAGTAGTTTGCTTGAGAGATTAAGATATGTGTTCGGGCCCAAATCTTTTCAAGCAGTCTAAGTGTTGATATTTATTGATGAATTTGAGTACTGTTTGAATATCATCCGTTACGCTTAAATCAAATTCAAACTATTGATATCTCGTATAGTAATCAGAGCGTGTTTGTCTTCTTCTTCGGTTACCGCTGCTTTTGTTCGACATCTCTCTGCGGCATTTAATGCAATGTACTATACTTTTGTCTCAGAGTGCCAACGAACTATGCTTTGTATCGTAGACAACCTTGATGATTTCTCCGAATCTTTGCACGCTCTTATCTTTATCTTTAGATACCACTTTATTGAAACAACTTTGTTTGCAATATATATATTTCTTTTCGTAAATGTGGTTAAAGCTCAAGGTATCCGAGAATAGATATCTGTGGACACTTTCCTTGTTTTCGATAGACCTTTTATTTCTCGATATCTCTTGTGACATACTTTGTTTAAAACTATTCGTGTCTTCAAGATATCCGCCAAGGTATCTAGAAAACCGCTTTCAAGAATCTTGTGCTTTCTTCAAGTCTTCAATGTCGTTGAACTTGTTCGCTTGGATGTCTTCTTCGGTCTTCTTCATAAAATAAAATTTACATTTTGAGACCTAACATCCTATACAAGATTAGCTAGACTATCATACTTAGTGGGTTTCTTTTACAATGTTCAAGTGAACCAAGAGTACTAATCACGTTTCTGAGACTAAGATAAGTCATCATGTTGCTGATCAAAATCTAAACACATATTTCTAACAAAATATCTAACAAATTTCCTAACAAATGTCCCCCTTTTTGATCAGTCAACGATGACTATCGACCTATTACAACTGATGAGTGAACAATTCAACACTTAATCATTTCTTAAGATTTTTCAAATCATTCAATTATGCGAAAGTAGACATCAACCAAATCACAAGGTGTGATCTTTGCTGACAAGTTATCTTTTATAGAATACTATCTGAGAGTAAGTTCTTCAGATAAGTTACAAAGAGAGATTACAGATAACTTCAATACATAAAGCAAGTTTAGCTCAGTCAGCAAAAATACAGCAAAAACTACATAGTAAATTAGGACACCAGGAGTAACCAAGCTCCAAGTAAACATCCTAATAGACTGGTCTTCAAGTCTTCAACTCTTCAAGTCTTCAACAAGAGTTCTATGGATCACCGCAAATTTCCTATCTCCAAACCTTTGATGTCATCGTAATAATCATAGAGAAGTGTTCGACGAGCATCTCAGTTGTCTCCGCAAATCCACGCACTTTCAGGTTTTGGTAAGATTTTTCGACAAAATGTTTGACCCACGATACTTTCCCCACTTCCGTGCATGCTCTATTCGATATCATACCTTGAAGTATTCGTAGATAATCCTCGATATCTGATGTCACCCTTGTATTGATCTTCAGTTAGATAGAACGACTCATAGGGTTCCACAGCGAGTCTTGGTCTTGTGCCTGTTCCTGTGATATTCAGAATTCTGTGCACATCATCTGGCTTTCCATATGGACATTTATCAGAGAGGTCCTTTCTCATGGATTCAGTTCTCTTGACAACTTTAAAATTCAACCAGGCTTTAATGTGATTGGTGTTGATCAAGGTTGGCTTATATTTTCTCCATGCCATAAGTTGTTTGTGGATTGGTTCTGGAAATCTTGAATTTACCAAAGAGATGCTTAAGTTCCGTAATCCAATAGCCATTTTTCGATTGATGCACCAGAGATGAGGAATCATTGTCATTCTTCACATACTCTATTTTGGCTTCTTCCGCCCGAGTTGAAGTTGACTTTGTCTTTGCTTTCACCTGCTCCTTCCCCGCCTTGAATTCTCTTTGGGGTTGTTGTTGAAGAACCACCGGATAGACTTGGTATTTCCAGAGGGTGTTTTAGCTGCTAGGGGCTTTGCAGCTATGGGCTCAGTTAGGCTTTCAATTTTCCTTTTCTTGTGAAGAGGAGCTTCATCTTCATCAGTTTCCTCATCATCATCAAGATTAAATCTTGTGAGAGTTTTACAGCCTTCTTCATTGCCCAAGGGCTTGATTTGACATTCTTCTTCTTCAGAAGATTCATCAATCCCTTTAACTTGTCTTCTCCTTGGAGACTTGGTACTCCTTGGAGGTTTCTGTGCCATGGCCCTTGTTATCATTGTAGTTCCTTCAGTAGGTTTCTGGGAAGCAGCTACTATTTGCAAAGCAGCTTGGCTAGAGGAGGGTTCGTTTATTCTGAGTGGTGGCTGGGAAGTTTTCATGTTTCTTCTTCCTCTCTGAGCCACACCAGCTGCATTTCTTCTTGTTTTCTTCTTCTTCCCATTCCCCGACTTTGAGGTCCAGATTTGTACACTCTTTCCCCCTTAGTCATTGTCATCGACTCAGTCTCATAAAAGAATCTGAGAGAGAGTTAAAATGCCCTTGTAAATAATTGTAGGCAGTGACCAACTTCTGAAGTTCGGCTTTGAGCTCCTGATTTTGCTTGATAAGTCCATTGTCCTTATTAGTGAGCTCTGCCAATGGGCCTAGGATGGCATCTGCTTCCAAAGCAGTAATTTGCCTTTTGAAAGCTTTTTAGCTAAAGACGATCATCGCCCCTTATCATTCCCAGATCTTTCTGAGCAATGACTATGCTAGTTGTTCTCTGAGTGATGAGCTCAGTGAACTTTTTCATTTCAGAGGGGACGGAGGCAATTACTTCCTTGTTCTGTGAAGACAACTCCTTGTTCAGATGAGCCAGTACTTGGTATCTGTTCATGTATTCATGGGAGTGGACATTTGCGCTTGTTGAATATTGCAGAGCAATCGCCTTCTTTTCAAGTGAGAAACCACTAAATGTTCATTGCGGTGCTCGCCAAAGTCTTGTCTTCTTCATCATCCGAGTAATCACCAAAGGATCTTCATCCTCTTGGACATTCTCATCGATTGTCGAGTCCAAAGAACCATCTCGTAGATGGGTTTCTTCCTTTGGGAGGAGGATGGTACTTCTTTTGAAGATGATGCGCCTTAGCATCATGCTTAATTTCGTATACTTCTTCAAAGACGAAGTTCTTTGGTGATGGCATTTACAAAGATCCTCGTAGCTCTTTAACCTCGTGAGTAAGCAATCATCTCTTGCAGATAGTGATCTTGTAGTTGGTCAAGCTTATCTCCGGATTTAGCTATTTGGTCTTCCAGCTTGAAGATGGAGTCGTTGTTCTTCTTCCAACAAGTGTCCGAGTTGAGCGCTCGATTGAGTATTCAACAATTTCGAGTGATTTCGTAATCCTCAACTACTTGTTCAAGATAGCCTTTTGTTGGGAAGATGGATGAGTTGATTTTGAGGAGATGGAGACGAGATTTCGTGCTTTCCTCTCGCTTTGCTTTTCAGCTTGAGGCATGATTTCTTTGTGAAATTCTCCGGTCCCGTGCAAGGCATCATCATCATCCTTTTGTCTGGTCATCCTTTTGGTGATGGTCGGGAAGTTCATCAAGTCATTTTCGCTTATCTCTTCCTCCTCATCATCTTCGATACAAGATTGATCACTTCAGAATAGTGATCTTCGCCCATTAACCTCTTCTTGTTCAAGGTATAAATTGCGTAGTTTGGGGCGTAATCGCTTGAATGCCATTTGTAATCTTGTCTGACCATCTGCCTGTTCAAAGGCTTGTATCAAATTGTGCGCCACTTCTCTGGAGAAATCCTTATGCAATAGAGTCGCAACTGTGTACTATTGTTCGGTAGGGAACATTGCATGGATATATGTCTCCAAGTCAAGAGCTCGTGCTCGTCTGTTTGGTTGATCTGTGATTCTCAATATTTCAGAGAGATCAGAGCACCTTAACCTTTGCCATTTCTTGAAGCATTGAATATGCTTTGGCAGGGTGTGAGCTTTGAAGAAGGGAAGTAAGTCCCTTGTCTCATCATTGGGAGCCTGCTTGGCACTCGTTTGAGCCTGAAAGAAAGTGTTTTGAGTGAGCTTCAAAACTTTTGTAGATATCTGAGTAGAAGTGTAGTTTAGTTTCTGAGTTACCTGAGTAAGTACTTCAGGCTCAGAGACTTGTGCTACTGAGACAATTGGTGTCTCAGATATCTTGTTGTGAGGTGGAGACTTGGAAGTCTGGTTCTCATCAACCTTTCTTTCTTGAACCTGAGAATTAAAGTTATCACAATACTTAGGAAATTTTATCAAGAAAACTTTAGATGACAAATCAGATATCTGAGAGGTCAATTAACTCCAGTGGAGGCTCAGATATTTGTCTCTCAGAGACTTGTGCAGTCTCTGGAATCTTTTCTTGTGATGAAGGCCTTGATGCCTCATCAATTTCCATAAAAGTGTGGGATGTCGCAACTCGTCCCCTTGCACTTCTACTCGAGTGAGCCCGTGAGTAGAAAGTATTGAGTAATTTAGAAGAAGTTTGAGATAACCCAAGGTGAAGAATTTTATCACCGATTTTCATATACATTCATACCGAAGGCTTAATGATTCGTTCTTCGTAAACCTTGTCGGTTTCGGGTTTTCTTCGCATTTCTTTATCTTCCTCTTTCTCGCTTGGAGCTCGTTAGAAACATTCACTTAATTGGTTAAGTAAATTATCGTATAACTGAAAAATGACAACTCAAGAAACATTTTATCACCTGTAGGACAGGCTCAGATTTCTTAAGAGGTGAGGTTGATGAGACCTCTTTCTCAGTTTCTGAGGCAAGCTTTCCAGCTTCCTCTTGTCCTTGTGTTTCTAACTCACCAGAATAAAGAATTTCTATAAATAACAAGATGTTCAAGCATAAAATTTGCACAAGATAAGAGTTAAACCATTCAACTACCTGATCCGTGTCAGGCTGATTGGTTTCTGAAACTTGTGACATTTCTATACATTGGTCTTCTTGTTCCAGTATTTTTTCTTTGTTTGATGTTTCAGGTACTTCACACCTTTCCTGAGTATGCAACTCAGTTGCCTCCCCTGGTTGATCATTCTGAGTAGATGTCTCAGTTTGATCCCTCTTATTGAGTCAGAACCCGCTTTTGCAGGATTTTCTTCAAAGATATCGCATTGCTTGGTAATTCGAAATGGAGTTCATTTACCATTTCATCAACCACTTGTGGCTGTTGTGGTTGTGGTTGTTGTGGTTGTCTGGAAGCAGAAGATTGGTCAGTAGAATGTTCTTCCAGATTTTTAGATGTGGCATTTTCATCAGCATCTGCCAGCACTAAATTACCACTCATCAAGGCTTCTTGAAGTTGTGCATAAGAAACGTTCCCTGAAGATGTGTTTGCACCAACAACCTTTTCTATAGGTGCTTGTTCAGCAACCTGTGGTGTAGGTTCTTTTTCAGATACCTTTTCACCAGTTACAATTTCAGTAACCTTAACCCTCTTTGCTCTTTCTAGGACTTGAGAGATGACTAGTTCATCATCTTCATCGTCAGAGCTCTCATCAGCATTAGGAACTAATTGGTCCATAACTCCTGTAGTTTCTGCAGATAGGGCTTGGTGTTTTTCACCACTTTTGGCAGCATTTATGAATTCATCGAAGGCTTCGTAATAGTCTTCACATTTCAAAGCACTTTCTCTTCGAGTCTACTTGTTCAAGAGTTGATGATTCTTTGCAAGATTGATGAGTTGATCCGCTTTATCGTTCATCGGCAAGGCTCAGATATCTCGAGAATCGACAACCTCTTTGGGTGTGTCTTCGATTTGCCGCCAGACTTCTTTCTTGAAGTTCAGCTCTTGGTCGCAACCTTTCTTCAGATACCTTTTCAGATTTTCACTTAGAACCTTTCGAGACCCAAGAACCTTTTTCATCAAGTTTGTATACTCATATTTGTAGAGTAGGTTATTGTTGATATTTCAAATTGCCTCTCGAGCTTGATGCCAAGCTTCTCCAGAAGTAGCATATCTTCGCACTATAGCCCATCGTGGCCTTTGGCTCAGCTAGTCCTTTGACAATCTTAGGCAAGCCTTGAATCTTCTTCACAAACTTCATGAAGGCGCATTTTCCCAGCTTAAAAGGGTTTTCCAAATTTTTGTCTTGTTGATTCAAAGAAGAACATCATGATCCATCGTTCGCTTATCCGTCAGCACCTCCTTGTAGACCATCAAAGCATCCGTGAAGAATGCAAGCCAATACATCCCTGAACCATCGATGTCCGGTTCGGATGTCGAAGCTTGAACTCAGGGTGTATCCGATTTTCAAGATCACACACGCCATCGCATAATTTGTTAACACCTTCAAGGAGATCATCATCTTGGTGTTTATTTCAAAATCCTTTCCAAGATTTTGAAACTCAAACAACTTACGTAAAGTTGTTAAGTCCGTATGATTTCCTTTCCTCGATCGAGGTTTTGATACCACTATTTCAAAGGCCTTCGTAAACACGTAAAATTATCCTCGAGTTGTTGTAGAATTCCAACACATCGAGTGATGAAATTCCACTGGCAGCGTATAGAAAACCCTTGATTTGTGCCTTTTCAAGCATGTCAAGAATCGCTTTTGTCGCTCGGTTCTCTATTGCAATGTGAGGTATTCTCAACCATGGCACCACCCCAAATCATTCTGTGATTTGAAGTCCAATGGTCGATTAAAATCTCCTACCAACGGTTGTTCATTAATAACCAACTCGTGCTTGCTTTTCAAGCAAAATGGAGGATTGAGATTTCAGTAGAAGAATTCGGGGCCATCTCTTTATATAGTGTAGAATTTGGATTGGTGTTTGAAAGAGATTTGATTCAAGAATTTTGCGTAAAAACTTAATCTTGATTTGCAGAGATTGTAGAAGGTTTGCAGAGAATCAAGAGAAGGTTTTGCTATTTTGTGCAAGTCTAATGTCGATTAGTAAAGTGATCTTTTGCCAAAATCCTATATATATAGCAACGTAATTCTAACAAACATATACACACAAATTGGTTTTGTATGTATGTATCCGTGAATTGCAAAGGAGGCGTAAAAGTTTGTTCGGCATTAAATGCATAGTGGGCCACGTCTGAATTTCAACAGTCCACTATTTACAGAGAATTAATTTCGTCCGTTAAGATCAAATGCATATTTCATCAAGGGTCAATATTGCTTCTTCAGCAATGATCACAATCAGCAATTGCGATTGTGCCCAATTAATGAATTTTGGCGATTTGCTATCTGAATCACAATTCTGTGTGACTAAGAACATTGTTTGTATCTGAGTCTATCTCATACTCAATATTTGTCCAAGTTTTACACAAAGATAGAAATAATACAAATTTCAAGAGAGTAGTTGACTGCAGATAGTTGTACTATTCTCTTTCGTGTTCCCCCTCACTGATTGAACTAGATATCTGAGTTCCCGTCTCAAAGATCTTAAGCTGTCTTTTTGCTCTTTAGCCTTTTTGACTTCTGGATACCCGTTTCAGTTTTCTCTTTTCTCCGGATGCCTGCTCCACTTTCTCTCAACTTTTTCGTTGGTAGTTTCATTAGTCCAAGACTATGTCTTCAGGCTAAGAATCTACTTTCTTGTAGTGGCTTAGTGAAGATATCTGCAAGTTGGTCTTCAGTGCCAATCTTGAGTATCTCTATATTTCCCTTTTCAACATGGTCTCTGATGAAGTGATGTCTAACATCAATATGCTTTGTTCTGGCATGAAATTTAGGATTCTGTGTAATCGCAATAGCACTTGTGTTGTCACAGAAAATGGGAGTTTTCTTCTCATCGAGTCCATAGTCTTTAAGTTGTTGTTGTATCTACAGAATTTGTGTTGCACAACAACCAGCAGCAATATATTCAACCTCTGTGGTAGAAGTTGCAATTGAGTTTTGCTTCTTGCTAAACCACGAGATAAGTCTAGTACCCAGAAACCCATGTGTTCCTAAGGTGCTTTTCCTATCTAGCGTTGATCCAAAGATAATCGCCGCCCGAGTACCCAGCTAAACTCAATCCGCTTTCTTTAGGATACCACAATCCTACATCTACTGTACCCTTCACATACCTTAATATTTTCATAGCAATGTTGTAGTGTGTTTGCATCGGATCTGTCTGAAATCTAGCACACACTCCAACGGCGTATTGAATATCAGGTCTACTTGCAGTGAGGTAAAGTAGTGAACCTATCAATTTCCTATACTTATGTTCTTCCACACTCTTATCTGATTCAGTATAGGTCATTTTGGTTCCAATGCTCATAGGTATCTTAGCATTCTTTTCAGAAGGCTTAAGATTGAATTTTGTGAGCATATCTTTTGCATACTTTGTTTGACTAATGAATATTCCATCATTGAGTTGCTTGACTTGCAATCCTAGAAAATAATTCATTTCTCCCATCATGCTCATCTCAAACTTGCTTTTCATGAGATTTGCAATGTCATTACAAAGTTGCTTGTCCTTAGATCCAAATATGATGTCATCAACATATACTTGAACTAAGAGTAGTTTCCCGTCATGATTTAAGGTAAATAAAGTTTTATCAACTTCATCTTTCTTGAAACCACTTTCCAGAAGGTATTTGGCCAAAGTGTCATACCATGCTCGTGGAGCCTGTTTCAGTCCATACAGAGCTTTCTGTAGTTTATAGACCATTCTGCTTTCTGAGGAAACTTCAAAGCCAGGTGGTTGCTCAACATAAACTTCTTCTGCAAGTTCACCGTTCAAGAATGCACTTTTGACATCCATCTGATAGTTCCTATTACCAATGACCAAAATTTTGTTATATACAACCGGGACGGAGGGAGTATGTTACAATTGTTGTCTTATTATGCGCTTATGATTTTGACAGGAAAATACTACTTGGTGGACTCTGGATATCCTAATACCATTGGTTATCTCTCTCCAATTAAGGACCTCGATGTAAAATATCATATTCCAGACTTTAAGAAGAAAAGAGTTCTTAAAGGGATGTCTGAGTATTTTAACTATCGGCATTCTTCATTACGAACTACTATTGAAAGAGCCTTCGGCGGCTTGAAAAGGAGATGGAAGGTCCTTTATACACCTCAAATGGAAGACACATATCAAATATACGTGATTGTTGCTACCTTCACTCTTCATAATTTTATGCGCATGTGTAAACTTGAAATACCAGTTTGCGTAAACATGATGTCAATGTCCAAGGTGGAGTGGATAATGATTTATTGAATCCGGCAAGGAAAGAAGCAACGAATAGGGTGCGCAAGGAGATAACATTGAGAATTTGACGCTCTATTCCAGGCAATATAGAGCCCGAGGAAGATAATATAGAGTCCGAGGAAGATTATATGGAGGAATAAATGTCATTTTTCAATATTTGTGATAATGTTCTTTTTATAAATTTTGGTCCGACTTTGGTTTGGTTTAACTTGTTTTGGAGTTTTTGAGGGTCATTTGAAAGACTTGTAGAGTTTGGTTTGACTTTGGTTTGGCTTAACTTGTAAATTCAACGTTAGCTTCTGAGTTTAATTCTATTGTTCTGATATCTTCCAACAAAAGAACATGTAGATTTTTTATTAGAGATGTACGTACAGAGTATGTGAACCAGATTGTGTGGTACTCTCAGGTTCATGTAGTTTCTTATCTTAACTCAAATTTTACGGTAGAAAAGAAGGGTAATTCAAATTGTAACTATACTCTTTATTTCATTGATCTACTAAAAGTCGTATTAAAAAGAAAGAAAGAAAAAAATTTGAAAATAACTCAATTGGATAAATTTTCTTATTTTCCTCGTACAATAGATCAGGTGTGTAAATAAATGATAAAATACTAATAATAATAATAATAATAATAATAATAATAATAATTTAATAAACTAAACTGATAACGAGCTGAATGGAACTAAATCGAATCGAATGAATCGAATCGAATGAAGCTTTCAAATAAGAATATACCGCATTCTCCTTAATTGTAGTTCATAAATAGTATACTGAACCGCTTTTAGATGGATGGAGTATGTAGGTAACACTCGAAAGAAAGACAATCCATTGTTTTGATATGATTCCAAAATTCCATCATGACCGGATATACAGTGTATAAACCGATTACACATATAAATTAGACTATCCTAATTATTCATTGACCATCAACCTAGACATACTAAACTGAATCGATTACAGAGAGAGGTTGGTAATTGATTTGGACACAAACTTCATCAAACATCACTGCACAAACACACGCACACATTGCTTAACCTATAACATGCCGACAATAATCGATCAACCAAATAATTAAGTGTAAACAAATTACATCGTGACATGCTTAAATATGTACCCTATACAAACTTGCACACAACAAATTATAAAATCAACAACCATTCTATAAACGTGAATGAAAATCTTCGGCGAACTTGCAAAGATCACATATCATAGCATAGATGACAAACTAAATAATCGTGAATGAAACCTTAGTGAAACTTGCCTTTTAGAACACCAAGCAATGTCGAGAAACCATGAACGATCCTCTTATTCTTACGAAATAACCCTATGATGCTCTTGAGAAGACTGAATGTGAAAGCCTTAGAATGGAAAAGCAATCTGAATGTTTTGTGGTAGAGGAGCGTTGGGGAGGATCTATTTAATCTCAAATTGGTAACTGAAGATGGGTATTTAATGTTGACTTAATTATGCCAATTAAAATTCTGCCTCTCTTCCGCCTGATGCCCGCTGGCTGGAAAACGCTCCACGTGATTTCCACCGGCCTCCCCCTCCTTTCCGTCAGTAGCAGCTGCTGCTACGATGGATATCCCTGAACCTAGGACCCAAAAACGCCAGCGACAGAACTCTGCAGATTCCTCGGGCGGCTCTGACCCGATCGAAACTGATACGGCCTTCTTTGGTGATGAGAACCCTGATGACCAGAATACCTATGCGTATAAACTTTACGGCGGCTCTAAACAGCCGGATGTACCGGTGGACAAAACCCGAACTCAGGAGGAAAGGAAACTAATGAAAGTTTTGGATCCCACGCCTGAGGTTCCCTTTAAACGAGTGATTTTGAACAAGGAATTCCAATCGAGCATTGAAGAATCCTAGAAAGATGCAGTCATAATTAAAATTCTGGGTAAACCTTGGTTCTACCAAGCTCTTGTTGCAAAATTGGACCGTCTATGGGGTTTGAACGGAGATGCTGAAATTCTGGACCTTGGATATAATTGCTATTGCCTTAAAGGTGTGAAGTCGAATATACGGGACAAAATTCTCACAGAAGGACCTTGGCAAATAGCAGGGAGTTTTCTTTCGATCCGCAAGTGGAAACCTGGCTTCTGTGCTGACAACGACAAGGTTAACACCACAATTACCTGGGCAAGAATTCTTAATCTGCCGGTGGAATTGTTTCGTGAATCAATCATTGAAACCTTGGCGAATTGTGTTGGATATCCGTTGAAGATAGATGGGAACACGTTTAACGCATCAAGAGGAAAATTTGCAAGGTTCTATGTGCAAATCCAACTTGACGTACCACTTGAAACTGGAATTTGTGTGGGCAATGCTGTCTACCAAGTAGTGTATGAGAATCTTCCTCTTGTTTGCTACACCTGTGGTAGTGCCGGGCACCAAACAAGCAAATGTGGAAACCAAGATAAAACCCATCCCCCAACCACGGAGTGCACGGAGGATGAAGATCAGACTAATAAGAATGCCCCGGTTGAATGGTTAGTCGAGAAGGCCAAAAAGAAGGAATTCAGTGAGTGGATGACGGTTTCTAGGAAGAAGAAATCGCCTCCTGCTGCTCAACACAATGGACAGAGAGGACCTGATACTCATAACCAAGGTGCAGGAATGGAACGAGGGATTGACCTGACTGCTGGAAAAAATAAGGGTAAGGGTACTGCACCTGACTCCTCTGAAGTTCAGGAACCACCCACCACCAATATTGCTTCCGAGAAGCGAGTTCTACCTAAGTCGCTGCCGACAAAGGTTCCAAAAAAGGCTTACCAGATTCTAAAGAGGTCTGAATCATTGTTTAGACCCACAAACTTAACAGGGAACTACTCATTCCAAGCAGGACAGACGAGTGCAGGAAACAACACTGCAACAACGAACTCCTTTGATGCACTTGATGATTCGGAATTAATCGACGTTGATCTGATCTCGGATAGACAGAACCTTTCGGACCAGCCGTCTGGAAGTCGTCCAGTGTTTGATCCAGGACACGATGATCCCCGACCTGTGGTAGCTAACCAGAGTGATGGTCCTGTACTTATGAGTGACATTCGAAGAGTAGATAAAGGAAGTGATCCGTCTCGTCCTTCTGATATTGCTAGTATAGCTGATTGTGATATGGAGGGGAGTGAGGATTGTTTATCCTCTCCTTCTAACTGATTTCTACTGTTTCCCAATGCGAGTCCTTTCATGGAACTGTCAAGGGGCTGGTAGCCCGGAATTTAAGAGAAACTTTCATGATATGGTAAGGGAGCTTCATCCGCAGGTAGCCTTTATTTTGGAGACACGAGTTTATCCTGGACACGCAGATACAATTTTGCCCACTTTAGGTTTTTCTGACTGGATCAGAGCACCTACGAATGGGATGATGGGAGGCATATGGCTTCTCTGGGATGCTAATGAAACATATGTCGAAGTCCTTCATGTGAGTGATCAAGCGATTCATGTGATGATTAAGCGACACAATCAGCCGAATTGGTGCCTCTTAGGTATTTACGCATAGCCTAGACAGGAAGATAAGGCTCATCTTTTTAATAGTCTGGAGGAGTATGCCAAGGCAGTCACTGTTCCGTGGATGGTAACGGGAGATTTCAATGAGATAAGATTCACCCATGAGAAACGAGGGGGTAATGTCACCTCGATTCGAAGATGCCAAGCCTTCAATAATTGGATAGAGAGATGCCAGCTTCAGGACCTAGGTTATCATGGTCCGAAATTTACTTGGGAAAATAACCGTGATGGACTTGCCAAAATTCAGGAAAGGATCGACCGTTCATTGGCGAACGATGCATGGTGTGAGCTATTTCCACAGAATGTCGTTATTCATATCCCCAAAACACATTCAGACCACCATCCTCTCCTCCCTTGCTGCTTCGGTTTCAAAGATGAGAAGAAAACCCGGACTTTCCGGTTTGAGAAGGCCTGGTTTGTGAACAACGAGTGCAAACAGATTATTGAAGATATTTGGCCGAATGATGATCATGTTGTCAACGCAATCCAGCGTGTTCCCGAACTCCTTGTCCCGTGGAATAAAGAAAGGTTTGGTAACATATTTTACAGGTAACGTAAGTTGCGGGGAAGACTTGAAGGTATCCAGAAAACGCTGTCCCATTACCACAGCTCCTTCTTGGCTAACATGGAAAAAACTCTGATTCGGGAATATAACGATGTACTCAAACAGGAGGAGCTACTATGGTTCCAGAAATCAAGAGTCAAACGGATAATGGAGGGTGATTCGAATACTAAGTTCTTCCATCAATCAACACTGGCAAGACGCAAAGTGAACAAAATTATACTCCTTCAGATTGGCGATGAGTGGGTTCAGGATCAGAACACTCTTAAGCAACACGGGAGGGACCATTTCGAGCAGATTTTTGCGCCAAACAGGACTAATGTTCGAACTGGAGTGAACAGCATGGGGATCTCGAATTTTCAAGCAAGACTTACACCTGCTGAGAACAGGGAGTTAGCCTCTCTTCCGACGGCTCAAGAAATTAAAGGGGCGGTTTGGGCGACCCACCCCACCAAGGCGCCCGGGCCGGACGGTCTCCAAGGTTTTTTCTATCATCATTGCTGGAGTACGGTAGGAGATTCAGTGGTTAAATTCATCCAACAGGCCTTCGAACTTGGGGGATTCGATGTGACAATTTGTGAAGCCTTCGTCTGCTTGATTCCGAAGATACAATGTCCCAGCTCCATTTCTGAATTCAGGCCGATTTCCCTATGCAACGTTTCTAAGTTCACACAAAATGCATAACGATTCGATTAAAACATCTCATGCCCGAGTTGATATCCCTATGCCACCGAAGTTTCACTAGTGGTCGGAGTACCCAGGATAACATCATAGTTATGGAAAAAATTCTACATTCCCTAAAGGCTAAGAAGAAGAACAAAGTGGGATGTATGGTGATGAAGTTGGATCTTGAGAAGGCCTATGATCGAGTAAGCTGGGATTTTTAAGAGGAAACGTTGGAGGCATTCAATTTTCCTAGGAACCTTACTCGTCTCATCATGTTTTGTGTTCGACACACTTCTTCTCGCATCTTATGGAATGGTGAGCCTCTCGAACCTATCACACATACTTGCGGTCTTCGCCAGGGAGACCCACTATCTCTGTATCTTTTGTACTTTGCATAGAGAGATTATCTTATCTGGTCAATGAGAAGGTGATGCAAGGACGGTGGGATCCAATCAAGTCGTGTCGCAATGGGCCTTCTTTCTCGCATATCCTGTTTGCCGATGATCTCATTCTAATGAGTAAAGCTACTGTTGCAAACGCCAGAGTAATAAAACGTGTGATCGACACTTTTTCTGCTAACTCGGGTTTGAATCTGAATCTTGCGAAGTCAAAGGTTTATTTTTCCAAGAGGGGTGGGGCGGAACTGAAGCGTTCAATCACGGACATTTTGGGATTAATGCAAACGCCTCACTTGGGGAAGTATCTTGGCATCTACATGCGTCATGGTCGGGTAAGTAGGGCGGAGGCAGGCCGTCTTATTGATAAAGTCACGGCTAGGTATGCAGGGTGGAAGAAGAAATTTTTATCTACTGTCGGTCGTGCAACTCTCATCCAATCTGTCACCTCCTCGGTCCCTCTTTATGATATGCATGCTTCCTGGATTCCGGAGCATATTTGCGAGAGATTGGATAAGCTTAACCGGGATTTCCTATGGTCCAATGATGTGAATCAGCGGAAAACTCATCTTGTAGGTTGGAAGAAAGTAGTACAACCGAAAGTACGGTGGTTTGGTTTACGGAGGCGAACAAACAATGAGGCGATGCTTACTAAGGTTGTTTGGAAAACGGCGCGAAAGGAAAATACAATCTGGATGGATCTCGTTCAACATAAATATTTGAGAGGCAAGAATATCCTGCACTATGCATCGAAACCCGGAGACAGCCCATTGTGGAAAGGGGTCGTTACATGTGCTGACAAACTGAATTCGTGTTTTAGGTGGCACGTTGGTGATGGCGCATCTATAACATTTCTTCTGGATATTTGGTATAAAGATCGACGTCTCTTTGAGGATCTTGGGATCGTAGATAAACGTGACTACGAGATTCGCCTTAACCAAGTTTTATAAGCGGATGGATATTGGGATTTCTCGGTTTTGCGCACTGTCATACCACAATGGCTCAAGGACGAGATTACAGCCTCGAATACTATGCTGTCAGACCAAAGTGATCGGCTAATCTGGAATGAGACAACGTCCGGGGAGTTTTCTTATCAATCTGGAATGAGACAACGTTCGGGGAAAAGTGGAAAGCTTGCATCGTCTACTCTTCCTGATAAATCAACTTGGAGGGGATTTGAGTATTAGGATGAATCCAATTAGTGGCTACCAGAAGAGTCTCCATTGGACCAAACCGAAACCGACATGGATGAAGTTGAATGTTGACGGAAGTTGCAAACTTCAAGAGAACTCGGGGGCTTTTGGGGGAGTACTTCGTGATGAGAATGGCAATTGGCAATGGGGATTCTCAACGCCTTTGCGCAATCCAACAGTGAATGAGTCTGAGTTAAATAGCATACTGCGGGGGCTCGAATTGGCTTGGGAGAGGAGGATCCACAAGCTGCAAGTAGAGACTGACTCGGAATTTGTGTACAACTGGTTATCGGAATCGGATAGCCCGCCTCAAGAGCTTGAACAAGTCAGAGCACGGCAAGGAACTACTCCACATGCCTTGGGAAATAGACCTCCGAAGATTGATCGTCGAGCAAACTCTTGCGGATCATTTAGCTAACCTTGGCTACAACTACGGGGTGAAAACTTTGGTTTGATCTCTATTTCAGATACCCATTTTGGGTCTTGACCTTGGCTTTTAAGTCTTAATATATATTGTCTTGTCAAAAAAAAAAATTATGCCAATTAACTGATTTGAAAGCCACATATTTGGAGATGTTTTAGAAAATGGGGCTTGTGAAGAAGTGTAAAATATTGGGCTAATGATCTAAACTCAGCAAATTATACCTACCAATTACGGTTTTATACGAAATACGAATTTTTAGACCGTTACATGTAGTGTTTCCTTATATTGAAGGAAATCATGAATATTTTACGACACGTCAATATCTAAAATAAGGATATAACATGGACAAAGATGCATGTTGTGGCTCTGCCTAAAGAACAGATGATCAGGATAAGTGAGTCAAAATGGAAGAATATACATAATATTACCCAGGATCAGTTTCAATTTACATTATGGGCAATGGTTAGTTAGTTCACCCTCCAAGTAGTAGAGTTTAGAGGGTGTCTGAGAAGATGTTGAACAAAAACTGCAAAAGTATTTCAATTCCCGTGCCAGTGTATATCAAACTATATCCAGGTTACTCCCAACGGACTGGACCCTAGGAGCTCGTCCATTAAATTTACAAGCTTTTTTTAACTGCAACAACTAAAAATATACGCTATTGGAGGCCAAGCTCCATTAAATTTACAAGCTTTTTATAACTGCAACAACTTAAATATACTCTATTGGAGGCCAAGACCAAGGCCTGGAGCTCGTCCATTAAATTTGCCTAGAAACTTTCTTCACTCGTCAGAAAGTAATCGTGATTCGTGACCTTGGAGCGGATAAACTCATCTTAGCCACAATAGCAGACTCCAGATTTATGACTTGGCTGCTGGTCTATAGTATGCATGAGGGTGCTGAATTACGACTATAACTGAATCCGTTAAGCTTCCTTTACTGGGCGAAGTCGGCTGTATAAACATGTGTATATGCTATGTGAGACACTGTTTAAAGTTTAAACTCAAGATAAAGTTTGCTACTTACCACTCCAATGTGCCATTCATCACTTGAAAAACCTTTGAATGTTTCAGCATCCATTTCCTGTAACGATAGTCAGGTCAGGTCCAGATAAGTTAATTTATAACTCGCAGGTGATGTAGAGCTTCATCAGAAATGTCAAAAACTTTATTATATCTATCCATCTTGTTTATAATTAACACGAAATTCATATCTCTAAGGATCTCATGAATTTCAGAAACATATCAGATCCCAACTTCGCAACTACAATGTTCAGAATTATCAAGCACAAGTTGAATGCACAACCTGTATTCCCTTAAGCCAACATATTTATAAATAAAATAATTAATTAACAGAAAGATGCAGCTTAGCAATTGAACTTACAATGCTATAGATTGGCGGTATTGATGACTCCCATTTAGAATTCAAAGCAGGCATAACTGAGAAACGAGGAGCGAGTTCTTGGGACCTGAAAATCCACCTAAATCACGAAAACAGAAGTCTGATGCTGTGGAGAACCTGCTTGCTTAAGAAACTCAAATAAGGTGTGTAATCAACTGCATACCCAATGTACATGAAGATAAAAATTTGTGCCCACTCACGAACCAGCAACCGCATCCAATAACTTTCAATTGAATTATCCATGTTTATTATAATCTGAAAGCAAGAGAACAGAATTATATCTAAAAAGCTATCTCCAAATCCAAGCATATTTTAAATGCTCTGATAGTCAGGAAATTAAAAAAAAAAAATTAAAGAAAGGAAGTAAAGGAAAAGGTATCTTACCGCCAGCTCTGTTACGACCACAATTTTCATTGCTCCTTGAAATTTCCTGGAGAAGATTAAAAGTAAAAGATAATGTCAGATAGCAGTACCTTGGTCAGGTTATCAACTGTTTTCACTTGATTTCGTTAATGAGTAATTATAAATGGATGCTTTTCGGGAGGCATGCAGAAGGAAAAGGTACATGAATACGTACCGGAACATAGTATATTTTGTGTAAACTGCATCTCGCATGGCCTGGATATCTTCATCTTCTATGAGGCTTAATTGATCCCTCAGAACTAGTAAGTTCTGAGATACATGGTTAAATATCACGTAGAACACAAAGAGGTAGTTGAGAAGCAAGAGCACCTAATTAAGAAATAGAGTGAAACAACATTACACTTAAAGACGATAAAGAACAATATTTCCAAGTTTATAACAAATGCATAATTGGAAAACTGTAAGTAGAAGGATAACTCACAGAAAAGTAAGGAACAGAAGCTCTGTAACCAACAAGTGTCAAGTAGAAGACACACCCCTGGGTGGCCATAGTTCGGCGTTCAGATAATGAAAGACGATGGCATGTGATGCAGTAACCATGAGAGATTAGAAAGAAGGATACAATAGTAGCAGTCTGAAATAGCACTCCAGTTATATACACCCCGAAAGAGATCCATAAAGAGCATACTTGGGTATAAAAACATGAATACCTGCAAAAATTCATGAATAACATTTCAAACTATTAAGCAGCAGAATAAAGAATCGTGGCATCGAACTACTGGCCTCGATAGAAGGGCAAACAATTGCATTCACAAAAAGTAATGATATCACAGATTCAAGGCCTGCGAAGGCAGTTTCATGAAAATGCTATGAAAGAATTCCATCTCATCGGAAATTAATCCATTTATAGTAAATACTAACACTCAACTCACTGTGGATTCGATCTTTAGAACATGGGGTTTGGTTACAATGAATATGATACGATGAATGAAACTCAATCTAAAAAGGGCAACTTGTGGAATTAATTCGGCAACATAAAGGTGTTTTTTTTTTTTTTTTGAATGCAAAATAACCACTTGATTAACTAAACGTCAAAGGGTGCAAAATTACGACAGCCTAGTATGGGAACCATACGAGAAGTCACAGTGTTCCTATGATTGATAATATACCAACCAAACCACGATCGGCAAATATCCCAAATTAACAAACTACTCCTAAGTTGAACATAGTTTGAAGGATGAGAATTGAAGCAACCAAAAGATTCAAGCAAGTAGATAAAGTTGAAGCAGTAATTTGTGACTATACCAGAAGAGGAAAGATAAGGCAAGTTGCAAAGCTTTAATCCAGGGAACAGCAGCAAGAGTCCATTGCAGCTTATTTGCCTACTCTAATTCAATACAATGAAAACAGACAAATTATACAAAATCAAGGAATACATGAATAGAGAAGATTTTAGAAAATCAACAAGAACGAAATTGATAGAAAGAACGAGCAAATTGAAAAAGAAGAAGAAGAAGAAAACCTGAAAATGGCGATTTTTGTGAGTGTTGAAAGACCAGTAAAGGGCGGAGAAAACCCAAATGAGCATGAAAGTGAAGAATAAAGGGGGAAGTGCTCCTCCGTCAATAATAATGTGGTGATCCTCCATTTTCATTTTCATAAATTTTTGAGTTGAAAAACTCAAATAGTTTGCTGCCTGACCAACGCTGAGAAGTGAGAAGTACTTCGGGTTGGTTTCCAAAAATGCCTCTGCTGCGTCTTCTATTTATCAATAACCACAACTAGTAAAAAATTTCTTTTTTACTTTTTGAGCAAGTGCAGTAAAAGTCATGATTTTTCTATATAATAATAAAGATCATATTAGACTAATACTCCCTCAATTCCACCAATTTCTTTCCATTTTGTTTTTGCACAAATTTTAAGAAATATGAGTAAAAAATGAGTTTATATAGATGAAGTAGTAAGTGTATAGTAAAAAGTAAGAAAGAGAATTAAAAAAGTACGAAAGAGAGAGATTAAAATATTAATAATCGAGATAGTGGGTTTACATAAAAGGAAATGGAAAGTTTTTAATGGAACGCCCAAAATGGAAAAATGGAAAGAAATCTATGGAACGGATGGAGTATAATTTATCTGAACATGTCAAATACTTGTATCGGAGTAATATGATTTTTTTAATATATACTCCCTCCGTCCCGAAGAACTTCATACATTATGGTTAACGCGCAGTTTTATGCGAAAAGTTAAAGTAACGATAGAATATAGAAAATGTGGGAAAATGTGTACTTTTATTGGCAAAATGTATAATTTGACAGAAAGTTGAGATTGCTTATTATTTGTCGGGTGTAGCTTCCTTTTTGATTATGTATAAAGTTCATGACAAATTAAAAAAGAAATGTAAGCTTCTCATGATATGAGTAGAAAATTCGGACTTTATCCAAGAATTAACCTTAGTTTTTTCCATCCATGTTTCAATTTTAACCACAAATTATTTTTACATTATAATTAGAAAATAAAATATAAAATCATATAATTAAAATTTGAATAGTAAAGTTTTATAATATAATTTTATTTATATTTTAAAAGTAATTTGTGATTAAAATTCAAAATGGTTTCTCGAAAAAGTTATAATGGAAAGTTTTAAAAAGTAACATGAAGTGTACTTTGTTATATGTGCAAGGCCAACACAAATGCTTGTATTTTTAGTTTGGACACGTAATTAAATAAAATGTAACAAAATTGTGTTGAACAACCTAAGGTTAAAAAAGGATGGGTTACAACTTAAAGTACCATTTTTTTAATTTTAAGTCGAAATCAATATGTATTTTTACTAATAACATCAGCGATATACATGAATACATAAAATGTTTATCCATATAACATTATTGGTATTACATAAAACATCATACTTATATTTAATTAACATCTTTTGGTTCCTCAGATACCTACTAATGCAGGTCCCTTCAAATACTTTGGGTTTATATATTTCATACTTTTCCGAGAGAAACAGTATTGTTGTCACATATTTAACTAAAAAAATACATGTTTTACTTTCTGTTGGTCGGCAAAGTAAAAGACTAGAGGGGGGAGGGGGGGGGGGGTGAATAGTCTTTTAAAACTTTTGTCGATAAACACAGTTTCTCAGAAACCTGGGGGTTTCTGATACTTAAATTCAGAGCGCGGAAGACTTTAAGATAGGTAAGTGCAGAAACAATAAGTATGTGTGTGTTTATCAAATGTAAATACGTAAAGGTAAATGACACAACAAGTATAGTGGTATCTGGAGGTGGCGAATCCTCCAACTAATCCACTTCGGTCTTTCTAAGACCTAGAATTCACTAGAATGTATAATCGAGTTCACCTTACAATAATCCTATTCTAAGATTCTTAAACAAATGGTTCCCAACCAAATGTTCTCCCGAGTTATTCCCTCACCCTAGAGCTAAGTACTTCCTCTACTCAGATAACCTCGAGTTATTCCTCGATTTCCCAAATCAAGTACTTCCTCTACTCCACGCCTGATGGTGTTGTTATAAGGTTTGTTAGAGAGGCTTCTCAGATAACTTTTCGCTTATGTTTTCAGAGACCCTAATAGAACAAGACTACTTAATACACTTGTTCAAATGGATGGCGCTCTTTTATCGACCCAAGTAATTGATGTCCGCTCGAGAATGAGCTTTAAAGGTATCCGATAGTTTAACTCTTTCACTTAATAACAATCCCTTGTTAAGGTTTAGGACAACTTAGAACTACTAGTGATTCTTCGAGCAACATAAAGCTTTCAGAAAGGGTAGTAGAGTGCTTGAGAGAAAACTTTGCTTGATGGTAAGTTTGCAAGATAGAGCGTTCTAAGGTGTATTTCTCAGCATTTAAGTGTGTGATATATATATAGATGAATTTGAGAGTTGTTGGAATGATATCCGTTAGACACAATTCAAATTCAGTCCATACTTATCTTGAAATGAGTACTCAGAAGTCCTTGTCTCATGTCTCAGAGGATCGTGTTTCAAAGTTTTTCTGCCGATGCAATTAATGCACTTGTACTATTTCTTGTCCTGTAGTCTTCAACGGATACATGAGCCTTTCTGATGGCTTGCATGCTCCATACTCATGATGTCATATGTCCATATTCATATTTCAAAAGTAAGTAAATACACTTAAGAAAGGATTAAGGACATAGTCTTTCTGAGTTAGACTAAACCTTGATATCTTCATAAATCTTGTGCAATCTTCAGTCTTCTAATCTTCAAAAAAGCTCCATTGCTAGGATTGATCTTCATGGTCTTCTGGAAATAAAAATTACACTCAGAGATCTATAATCCTAATACAAGATTTACTAGACTAATCATACTCAGTGATTTCCTCTTTTACAATGTTCAAGTGAACCAAGAGTACTTAATCACCTTTCTGGCTAAGATAAGAACATGTGATGAGTGATCAAAATACTAGATATTCCTAACAATTTCTTTTGATCACCATCCATGACTATCTTTTAAGTCCTATTACAAATTTGTAACCTCGAAGAGAAAAACAATCCACCACTTAATTATTTCAAATGATATTCAATTTTAGTTAATTATGTAAAGTAAACATCAACCAAATCACAAGAAGTGATCTTTTACGATAAGTTGTCATCTATTAGAATGTATCCGAGAGTATGATCTTCAGATAGGTACAGCATGTAATAAGATGCAACTTTATAGATAGAGAAATTCGTAAACAATCAAGAAGATTACAAAAGTAACAAAGCATACTAAGTAAATTAGAACAAAGGAAAATCCAAGCTCTAAGAGAGTATTCTAATGCTACTAGTCTTCAAGTCTTCAGAAATGCAACTTGGGTTCAGATACCTCAAGTTCTTCAAAGATCCTTTTGGATCACTGACATGATCATCCACTTTTCCGCATTCTCGGACATAGTCATAAAGAATCCTTCCGAGAGAGCTCCTTTTCCGGATAAGTCACATATTTCATGGTAACTCTTGCCAAGCTTGTGATTCTTCCAGAAGTGTTTGACCCAAAAGTACTTTTCCCAGACCCAGGAGTGCTCTATATGCAGCTGAGATAGGTTGAAATACTTGTATATTTCTTCCAGATAGTGTAAATCATCTAGGTATTCATCCAATGTCATATAGAATTACTCAGGTTGGAACACCTAGTTTGTTCTTTTTCCGTAGCTACCATCCAGCTTTTCTTACCTTGTGTACATCATCGTGTTTTGGGTAAGGACAGCAAAAGAAAGATCCATCTTTCTCGCTTCATTTCTTTTCTACTTCAAAGTTTAGCTGTGCATGAAGGTGCTCGTTTTAGCAATTCGTCGCTTCTTTCCATTTCAAGATCCGTTGATGATGGAGTTGAAACTTATCATTGACAAGTAGATGTTGTAGTTCCGTAATCCAATACCCTCTTGTTTAGAATGCACCTATATGAAGACTCTTCATTACTAGTCTTCACATACCAATGTGGGCATCGCCTCCTTTCGATGAGTTTCTCCACTCGCCAAACCGGGAATCCTTCGCTTTTCTCGTTAGGTGGCCTTCGTCAGAGATCCTCTAACCCTTTCTTCCCGCCAATGGGCCTGTGGATGTTCCTTGTATCGACTTGGTATTTCCAAGGATTTCCGCCAAAGGCCTTGCGCCAGAGGAGGTTGTGAAGTAGTTGCTTGTCTCCTTTTCTTGTGAAGTGGATGTTCATCAGAATCATCCCCATCATCATTGAAGTCCAAAATTGAGACTTGCTTTTCTTGGCCTCTCACTTCTTCCTTTTCTTCTTCTTCAAGTCTTCTTCTTATGAGATTCTAAGGACTTGGCTCCCCTAGTTATCATACTCACCTTTCGGGCCGGTTGATCCGAACAACTTCTTCAGAGGGGCATCTCCAAAGGTCCTTGATGACTAGTTGACTTGAGGAGGAGGATTTGATTGTTTTCTTTTCTTCATCCGCCTTCTCGAGGCATCTCTTCCCTTAGTCATGAATGACCGACTCATGATAGCATAAGCTTCAGAGTGACTCAAAGTTCTTTGGAGATTGTTGTGCACCGACTAATTCTCTGAAGTTCCTTCTTCACTCTTTGTTCCGCCTAACCGCCTCGCCCTTTCTCGCTGAGCTCTTGAAGCGGCCTTAGGATGGCGCTGGCTTGTAGGATGCGATGGTCGCTTCATTCAATGCTGCATTAGCATTGTTACAATCCTCATCCCTGACCAACACTAGGTATTTCTGAGAGAGAGCTATGCTGGTTGCTCTGTTGAGTAAGGCAGCAGCCAATGGCTTCATCTTTTCTGGGACGGATTTTAGCACTTCTGTGTCTTGGGCAACTAGTGTCTCTCTGAGTTCCAAAAAGACACTGCTCCTCAGGTGCTCTTCACTTCTTGAACTACTGCGCAGAGAAGATATGAGGAGCAAGTAGGGCTCTCTTTGTCGAGTGATAAGTCTCTCATCTTCTTCCGCGCAGAATTGTTGCGGTCTTCTTCAAAGATCACTCTCATAATCCTTCTGGATTGTTTGTAAGTCGCTAACATCTTTGTTTGCCTTGGAGTATACCGCCTTCCGAGAGGATGTAGAAGGTCTTTCGATGTACCAAAGATCATGTTCTTCATCATCATTGTCATCCATGGCATCTATCTCAACAAATTGTGACAACAATGGCATTCTTCGATTTCTTTGCTCATCTAGGAGTGCCAATTCTCGCATTAGCTTCTTTGAGCTTCGAGTTTGGCCTCCTTTTCATCAACAAGAGCTTGACACTCAATGTTGATTCTCTTTCTTCTTCCAACACCTTTCCGAGTTGTTCAACTCAAACTCATGGTCAAATTTCTTCCATGGCATCATTGTGCTCACTTTGGATATCTTGATGAGACTTGGGAGGTGATGATGATGGGGCTCTCCGAGCATTTGAAGGAGTAGCCTTTTCTCCACTTCCTTTGCTAGCTTTCAATCTCGCCTTGTCAGTTAGATCATCATTCGATCATCACCATCATCATCACTCTTGTTCTTTGCTTCGGTTTGGATGCTCGAGGGAGGTTCTTGATAATCATTTTCGCCCATCTCTTCCTCATCTTCGAAACTAGGTTGATCACATCAGAAGTGTGATCATCCTCCCATTAACTTCCTCTTGCTTGGGTAGGTAGTGAGCTTGTCAAGGCAGATGCGAACCATCCGCCTTAGGTTTGAGCATCCGCAGACTTGAAATCTATAAGTCTTTGTGCTACTTCATGAATGAAGTCTTCATGCATCGAGTGGCAAAAGAGTAGGACTCGCTGGGAACAATGCATGGATGTGATCCTCCAGATTGAAGGCGATTGCTCTCTTCTCTGGGACGTCGATTACTCTGGTTAATTCAGAAAGGTCAGCCTTTCTGAGTTTCTGCCATTGTCTGAAGCACTTGAGATGTTTCTTTAAAGGGTGTTTCTGGAAGGCCTTGAGTAAATCAACTGGCACTAGACTTTGAGCCTGAAAGAAAGGGATCAAGTTAGTTTTGTTCAAATCACTTGTGTTAGTATTCAGATAGCAAAAGTAAGCTTTCGAGCATACCCGTAGAAACACTAGCTCATCACTGACTTCGCTTGCTTGGTCTCGAGACCTCGATACTTTGGTGTGAGGAGAAGTCGATCCTCAAGATCCTTTCTTTCCGCTGAACTCGAGAATTAGAATCAATTATGGTTTCGTAAACTTGTTTATCGAGAAAGATAGATAGAAATATGCTTCGAGGCTTCACTTACTTTCAAGTGAGGAAGCTCAAGAAGATATTCCTCGTAAACCTTGGGGTTTCGCACCTTTTCGCAGACATCGCTTGTTCAGCTAGCTTTCAGCTTTGGAGGAGATAACACAACTGCTTTCTCCATCCAATTGTTCTTCCGACCGAGCTCGTAAGAACAAACATAAAAGATTGAGTAGTGGTTTTCAGAGCATTCTTGAAGGAGACTATCGATTACTTACCTTTTCAAAGAAGACTCAAGAATACTTCCTCGAGAGCTTTTCACCTGAATCTCGTTTGGGGTGTTGGTTCCACCACCACTACTTCCTCATGAGCCTAAGAAGAGACATTAAGAATATTAGAACATAAGATAAGAGCATTTTAGTTAGTTATTTCTTGTTCGTAGATAACTTTACTACCGTGGATGCTCTTCTTGATGTTCCGAGGTTGAGGAACTCTTCGATTCAAGGTGGAAAAGTTTTCTTCGAAAGATTGCTCTAAATTTGCCTATAACAAATACACTTATGAGTAACAAGTTAATATGCAATTATGTCGACAAGTTAGATACAACTATCTTTGTTACTAATAAGGTCAGCCGATCATTGGTCTCGACTTGTGGTGATTCCGCAGTCTCTCTGTGCTCATTGTTGGTCTCCTCTGCAGTATCATTCTGAATCTCCATCTCAGTTTGATCCCTTTCTGAGAGTTGAGCTTTCTCAGAAGGTTGAGGAACCTGTTCAAGAACAGGGTTTTCTTCAACAACCTTTGATGCTGGTAATGTGAATGTGGAAGCAATGGCGACATCTTCCATCATTCTATTTTCTTCTCCCAGGCCTTCTTCTTCCTGCTGGGCAGAAGTGCTCCTTTGACCTCGAGGAGCTAGATGCTCCTCCATGTGTTTCTATTCGACCACTTAAGTGCCTCTGGATTTGTTCATCCTCTTCGTAGTCATCGCCCGATTGGGAGTCACCCATCTATAATGTTGCGGTCATTCCTTGATAGTTCGAGCCGCCTGCTCGTAATCTTGGTGCTTTCGAATCGCTTCGGCTTAACAACATTTTCGAGACCTTGTCTCCGTAAGGTTGTGCCTCTATTTCTTTTGTCAGCTTAGGTACTTTTGTGTTGAGTCCTTTTTCTCTGGTAGTTTGAGGTCGAAAAGTCGCTCGTAAACCTTATCACCTTGTCGCTTTTCTTCTTCGCCTCGAGTGTTTTCTCAATAGCAAGTCTCTCATTTTCTTCAAAGGCGGTCTCGAAAAGGAGTCAGGATCGATTTCGCCTTCTCGAGAGTGATTCTATTGTTTCCAATGTGACAAATTCGAGGCCAGTGCATATCGGCCTTTGGCTCAAGAAGGCTATTGATGATCTTGGGCTCAAATTCTTCAATATGCCCAAGGAATTTGTCAAGGCGCATTTCCCCAGCTTAAAGTGGGTTTCGCCTTCATGCTTCTTGTTCGTAAGATGCATCATCATCCATCTCTCCATGCTTATCCGGTACTCCACCTTTGTTGCCATCAAAGCAATGGACCGTAATGAGAGCTAAAGTACTAAGAGCTGAGATGACTAGTTCGATGGCTTTAACAAAGTCTCCGGCAACCCTTTGCATTTTCTAATCGATTGCTTCAAATAGCTCTTTAACACCTTGAATCATGGAAGCATCCCCGATGTTGATGTCTTCAATTGTTCCTCGATTTTTCAATCGGAATATCTTGCGTAAAAGTCTTGCGCCAGGACGCATCTCTTGTCCTTGAACTTCACCAAGATGTATTTCTCTTCTTCATCATTCACAACCTTGTGAAGATTTTGAAGTTGTAATAGAACTCTAGCACATCCAAAGGTGGATAGTCCATCGGTGCAGCATGTAAACTTGAAGATATGGGAACTTTTCAAAGATCCCCAATATCGCTTCCTATCCGGTCTTGAAGGTATGACCGGTACATACTTCTTCACCAGAAAAGCTCCCAATTCATTTTGTGGTTCGATTCCAAATGATGGGGTGAACTTTCCTGTATATGCTTATTCAACACCTTAAGTTCCTTTCCTCCTTGCTTTTCCAGGAGAGCATGATGCGCCTTAGGGTTCTCGTGGTCATCTTCGGTGCCATCTCTTATATAGAGTCTTGAGTGAGTGTTTTCAGAGGGATTTTGCAAGATTAATCGATTAGTCTATCTTTCGTAAGACTAAACATAAGAAGTCGAGTTTGCGAAGGGGTTTGCGTAAATCTTGAGAGATTTTGTGCTTTGATGCAAGTATGAAATTTCGGATTTGGTAAAAGTGTTTGTCTTTTGTCCAAGTCCTATATATATAAAGCATAACATGTACATAGATACAACATACATACAACCAATATGAATGCGTGTTTTGTATTCAGATAGGCGTGGTATCACACACGTATTCCATTAAATGCGAGTGGGCCATGCCCGTATTTCTCAATGCATATTACTTGCTTTGTTTTAATATCAACCGTTGAGATCAAACGTTTATTCCTCAAGGGCTTATATTGAATATCTTGTAATGATATCAATCAACAAATGCTATTGTGCCGACTTGATGGATTTTTTACAAGTTACATCCATTACGTCACTTAGTAAAGAGTAAGAGCACTCAATCGTTTGAACTTATCATTCGAGTGTCAAGTCCTTATCTTTATACTGCTTATCATAAAATTGCAAAATACAAGACATCGACATGTTTGACTTCCGTAACTTATACTTTTCAAGCTTTGTGTCTTTTCTCTTATGACTAAATAGCTTTCTAAATTCAAGTGTCAAGCTTCATTGTTTGAATGTATTTGACCCACTCGCAAGTAAGTTCTTAGTCTTGTTTACTTATCGAGTGTGTACTAACCTTGCCTTCGGATACCCGCTCAGAAATGTTTTTTTTCCGAGTGTTGCAACCGTAAACCTTTGCATCACTTCTTATCAACTTGGCTTTCTGAGAACATGTTCTCAGGGGCCTACTTCTTTTCTACCTCACTTACTCAGACTTTAGAGATTCAGGACATTTTTCAGTCCTTAGGCATCTCCATTAACCCAAGACTATGTCTTAAGGTCAAGAACCGACTTTCTTGTAGGGGCTTGGTGAAGATATCCAAGTTGGTCTTCTGTGCCAATCTTGAGTATCTCTATATTGCCTTTCTCAACATGGTCTCTGATGAAGTGGTGTCTAACATCAATGTGCTTTGTTCTGGCATGGAACTTGGGGTTCTATGTGATTGCAATAGCACTTGTGTTATCACATAAAATGGGAGTTTTCTTCATCGAGTCCATAGTCTCGAGTTGTTGTTGATCCACGTAATTTGTGTTACACAACAACCAAAGCAATATATTCACCTCCGTGGTAGAAGTTGCAATTGAGTTTTTCTTTTGCTAAACCATGAGATAAGTCTAGTTCTAAACCCAAGTTCTTGAGGTGCTTTTCCTATCAAGCATTGATCCAAAGATAATCAAGATCTCGAGTAACCACCAAACTCAATCCACTTTCTTTAGGATACCAAAACCTACATATACGTATCTTTCACATACCTTAATATTTTCATAGCAATGTTGTAGTGTGATTGCATCGATTTGTTTGAAATCTAGCACACACACCAACCCATATTGAATATCGCCTGTCATAAAGAAGGTAAAGTAGTGAACCTATCAATTTCCTATACTTGTGTTCATCAACACTCTTATCTGATTCAGTATAGGTCATCTTAGTTCCTATGCTCATAGGTATCTTAGCATTCTTTTCAGAAGGCTTAAGATTGAACTTTGTGAGCATGTCTTTTGCATACTTTGTCTGACTAATGAATATTCCATCATTGAGTTGCTTGACTTGCAAACCTAGGAAATAGTTCAATTCTCCCATCATGCTCATCTCAAACTTACTTTTCATGAGATTTGCAAAGTCATCACAAAGTTGCTTGAACTAAGAGTAGTTTCCCATCATGATTTAAAGCAAATAATGTTTTATCAACTTCACCTTTCTTGAAACCACTTTCCAGAAGGTATTTGGCCAAAGTGTCATACCATGCTCTTGGAGCCTGCTTTCACCATATAGAGCTTTCTGTAGCTTATAGACCATTCTACTTTCTGAGGAAACTTCAAAGCCAGGTGGTTGTTCAACATAGACTTCCTCAGCAAGTTCACCATTCAAGAATGCACTTTTGATATCCATCTGATAAACTTTAAAGTCTTTATGAACAGAAGGCAAAGAGTCTTATTGCATCCAATCCGCAACCTGCATATGACTCATCAAAATCTAAACCTTCACTGGTGAATCCTCGGCAACCAACCTTGCTTTGTTTCAAGTTATTTCACCAGATTCATTCATCTTGTTTCGAAAACCCACTTAGTTCCAATCACGTATATTCCTTCTTCAAATGGAACTAGTTTCAGATTTTGTTTCTCTCAAATCGATCCAACTCTTCTTGCATTGCGTAGATCCAATCTTGGTCTCTTAATGCTTCTTCTATAGTTTTAGTTCAATGTTTGAGATGAAACATCCAAAGAGAGAGTTAGCATTTTCACTATTGCCTCCTAGTCCTAACACCTTGATTGATCGTCCAATCACATCTTTTGCGTGATGATCTTTGATCCATCTCATCATGGGTTTAGGGCTAGGGTCAACATCTATGTGATCCAATGTGAATCACTATGATTACGACTTGATACTTCTTCAAGATTCGTGACATCTTGCACCTCAGAGGGGCAGTGAATGTCTGACACTTGCTCAGTGTGAGAGCTTTCTGGGACATGCCTGTCAGAGAGGTCATTTCCAGAGTTAGCTCTCTGATGAACATCTTCAGTTTCAATTTCTGGAATTCTCATAGGAAATTCTTCATCATGTCTGAGAATCAACTGGTTGTTACTAGGCATTTCATACTTTTCTTCGCCAGAGTCATCCTCTCTTTCCACAATGATGTTTTTCCTTTCTGAGGGTTCTTCTTTAGAATTCTTTATCATTAGTTCCTTGAACCTTTCTGAGAGTTCATCAGCAAGGGGTGTTTTCTTGCTTCCTTCATAGAATACAACATGAACTGATTCTTCAATCTTCTTTGTTCTTTTGTTGTAAACTCTGTATGCTTTGCTATTCATAGAATAACCAAGAAATACACCTTCATCTGCCTTTGGTGAAATGTTCTTATATACTCTTTTCCATTGTTAAGAAAAAACATCTACAACCAAACACTTTCAGATGTTTGATATTAGGGGGTCTACCAACCAAGAGTTCATAGGGGGGTCTTGTCATGGTGTTTGTTTATCAAACATCTGTTCTGAGTGTAGCATGTTGTGTTTACAGCTTCAACCCAATAAACTTCACTTATTTCAAAGGTCGCCTAGCATTGTCCTTACGCTTCTTTAAGGGTTCTATTTTTCCTTTATGCAACACCATTTTGTTGTGGTGTTCTCACAGAGGAAAGTTGGTGTCAGATACCTTTGTCGGTATAAAACTCCTTTATGTAATCGTCGACAAACTCAAGCATTCATGGTCTGCTCGACAGATACCTTGTCATTCTTCATGACTTCAAGCTTATTCATCAAGTTTTGTATCTCCACCCTAGCATCAGATTTGTGCTTTAGAAAGACAACCCAAGTGAATCTTGAGAAGTCATCTACAACAATCAGACCATACTTCTTTCCTGCATAACTAGTTACAGATGATTCAAAAAGATCCATGTGTAATAGTTGCAGTGGTCTAACACTAGAGTGTCCGGTTTCGATTTGAAAGAGATCTTGGATTGTTTCCCATCCGACAAAAGTAAGAGATACCATCCTTTCTCGAAAGATGTTTTGGGAAGGCCAACCACTAACTCTTTCGCAAGTTTGTTCAGAGTTTTGAAATTCAAGTGACTCATTCTTTTGTGCCATAACCAAGCTATTCGTGACCCGATTGACTCACCATGAGACATTCTTCGCCAGGCGATGCCAAATCGGTAATATAAACATCGCTTTTCCGCCGAGCAACCAAGACCGCTTTGACTCATCATTTCATAAGTTTGCAATACTTTGCTTTGAATTTCACAGGAACTTTGTCCGCAAACCGGCTCCGCTAAATAGATTATATTTCAAACCTTGAACATGTAATACGCCAAGGATTGTTAATGATCCTAATTTGATGTTGCTGATCCCGAGAGGGATTTAATTCTCCTCAAAGAAATCATGTCCGGTCCAAGGTTGCAAGCTTGTAGTCGACTGATTTGCTTTGTCTCCGTCATGTGCTTTTCGATCCACTATCAAATAGCCATCGAGCCTTAGTCCAAGAGGCTCGCAAAACAGAAACAGAGTTAGGTTCTCGCCGTAAATAGAACCACTTAGACTAAACATTCTTCTAGTAGGAATCCACATTTTAGTGAATTTCGGGAGTTTGTTTTTGTCTAACTTGATCAAGGAGATGCAATAAAATCGAATTTTGATCTCAATCTTCCTTCGGGTGTTTCTAGGTGTTCCCTTTGGTGCTTTCGGACCTCGGTTTCGGGGTTGCTTTTCAAAGAACTTAGCCTTTCGCTGTGTTCCTTCTAGCTCGCATTCGCTTTTTCAGGCTTGAGATTTCTTCCACTTCGCTCATTGCTACGCGTAATATCGCCTTGACCATTGTTCTCGCCCTTCCTTATATTGTTGCGTATGACCTTTCCAATAGCACGATAGCCAATGCCATTTCAACACCTTCGCTTTCTCGCGCTAAGCCTTACTAGTTTTCTCGCACCATCTTTATTTTCATAAATGGTACAAGAGAGAATTTGCCTATTCCAAAGAATTCTTCCCTTCCTAGTAATGCAGCAATGTGGATGGTTGCATATCTGAGGGTTGTGTTTCTTTTCAGAAACCTTATCTACATGTTTCTTATGAACTTGATGTTCTTTCAAAGGCTGGGTTGCAACTCCTTTTCCTTTGTCAACTACCCTAGCTTTCTGACCAACGCTATAGGTGGTTGAAGAATCACCTGCTGACTTTTACAAAGGTCAACCTTTCATCACTCTTCTTCAGAGGAGATGAATTACTTGATTGTTTATCAAGTCCAAGTCCACCTTCTCGTGAGGGATCTCTCAGATAGGATTGAACCTCATGAGAGTGTCACTAGCCTTTGCATAAGATTGAAGGATAGCTCTTTTTTCGAGTTCTTCATTCTCGTAAAGCCTTCATCATTTTCTTATTAAGTTCATCCAAGGCTAGTTTGTGAGAATTTTCATTCTCGATATCCGAGTTTCGTAAAGGCTATTTCATTGTTTGTTCTCGACATACTGTTAGCTCGTAAACCTCTTTTCAAGAGTTTCTTTTCTTTCCTATAGTATTGTGGTTTTGGATTGTGCTTCCGTAAATTCTTTCTCATAACAATCCAATTCACTCTTGACCAACCTGATCCTCAATTCCATCATCACTCTCATAGTACGTAAATTGTGAATTGTTAGTTACCTCATCACCATAAGACATATTTCATTGTTGGAGATGTCCGGACCAGCAATCTCAAAGAATTCCACACATTTCATTCTTCTAAGGTCAAGGCGATTACATCGGGTGATTCCACACAATTCGTGATGGTAGGTTTGAGTCATCCGAATCTCCATCTTCGTAATCTGCCTCAATGTCTAGAGCATCAAGTTGAATTTGAATCTTCTTCCTTTCTCCAAAGGATCAAGAAGGCCCTTGATTTCTCTTGAAATTTCTTCGTCCTTCTTGTCACCAGATTGAGCTTGTTTAAAGGTGACAATCTCTCTTAAAGTGACCAGACTTTTGACAATAGAAGCGTATATCATTTCCTATTTCGCACTTTCAAGATTAACACCTTTCCGAATGGGGGTGTTTAGAGTTGTTCATTCAGATGTTCTCAGACTAATGATAGTTTGGGCCAAGATGCTTTTTCACTTTTCTTTAGCTTTTCTTCTCTCAACTGCTGACTCACAAATTTCTTCATGTGTCTTATCGCAAGAGCATTTTCTTCAGATGCATCTTTGGTATCCTTCTTTCGTAAGTACCTTGAGAAACTAGAGCAACACTTTCCAACTTTTCAAAGCAGCTTGTTCTCTCGAGTTGTCTCAGCCTCATGAAAGATGAGAGAAGAGCTTCATCGAGTAATATTTGGCATCCTCGTTGAAATAAAAGAACTTAGTGTGCTCCCAGGATTGAGACTTGACAATAGTCTTAATCTTTTATGGCTAGGAGTATCTGCTTTCACCAAGTGCGTACCATATCACTCATAAGTGTAGTAAACCCGAAATCAAGTTCTTCTAGAGTTTCAGCAGGACCTTGTTTGAAGTTTTGGAACTTCAATTTAAGAACTTCAACTTTTTCCTCGGTTTTCTCGGGCCCGCATGTATTTCTTCAATCAATTGCTGTGCATCATTGCTTTAGCACCCCACGCTTTAATCGTATGTGCTCAGTGTCGATCGATGATGATATTACGAGCTTGACCATCCAACTGTGTCTTCGCATCTTCAGATGTCCGTAGCTCTCGATTGTCTTCATACATAATGCTTCCACGAGCAACACGACCACTCTAACTAGCAAGATCCTCGCCCATCTTCCTTGTCGAGGTTTTTCTTCCATCGTACACCTCATTAACTTGTTTGAGTTGTCGATTTTGATAGGCCCTTCATTGATGACATATATCATCTCGCCACTAATGGCCTGTGATGGAGCATCATGTTGTTCTTCCATTTCTCATAGTTTTCTCGCTTTAACGGGTACATCACCTGAGACATACCGCACACTTAACACACAAATTATATAGTCCTCGAAGGGACAAAGTTCCTTCACCTATCTAGGATCTAGGTTCAGCAAGTGCTTGTGAATATCCCGCCTAATACCACTTGTTGGTCCAGATAATGGCAAAGTAAAAGACTAGAGGGGGGTGAATAGTCTTTAAAACTTTTGTCGATAAACACGCTTTAAACTCCGGGTTTTCGATACTTAAATTTAGAGCGGAAGACTTTAAGATAGGTAAGTAAACAATAAGTATGTGTGCTTTTTGAAATGTAAATACAAAAGGTAAATGACACAACAAGTATAGTGGTATCCGGAGGTGGCGAATCCTCCAACTAATCCACTTGGTCTTCTCGAGACCTAGAATTCACTAGAACAGATAATTGAGTTCACCTTACAATAATCCTATTCTAAGATTCTTAAACAAATGGTTCCCAACCAAATGTTCTCCCTGAGTTATTCCCCAGCTCCTAGAGCTAAGTACTTCCTCTACTCAGATAACCTTGAGTTATTCCTTGATTTCCCAAATCAAGTACTTCCTCTACTCCACTTGATGGTGTTGGTTATAAGGTTTGTTAGAGAGGCTTCTCAGATAACTTTTCGCTATGTTTTCAGAGACCCTAATAGAACAAGACTACTTAATACACTTGTTCAAGGATGGCACCGCTCTTTATCGACCCAAGTAATTGATGTCCGCTCGAGAATGAGCTTAGCAGGGTATCCGATAGTTCAACTCTTTCACGAATAACAATCTCTTGTTAAGGTTTAGGACAACTTAGAACTACTAGTGATTCTTCGAGCAACATAAAGCTTTCAGAAAGGGTAGTAGAGTGCTTGAGAGAAAACTTTGCTTGATGGTAAGTTTGCAAGATAGAGCGTTCTAAGGTGTATTTCAAAGATTTAAGTGTGATATATATAGATGAATTTGAGAGTTGTTGAATGATATCCGTTAGACACAATTCAAATTCGGTCCATACTTATCTTGAAATGAGTACTCGTAAGTCCTCGTCTCATGTCTCGAGAGAGGTGCTTCAAATGATTTTTTCTGCCGATGCAATTAATGCACTTGTACTATTTCTTGTCCTGTAGTCTTCAACGGATACATGAGCCTTTCTGATGGCTTGCATGCTCCATACTCATGATGTCATATGTCCATATTCATATTTCAAAAGTAAGTAAATGCACTTAAATTAAGGACATAGTCTTTCTGAGTTAGACTAAACCTTGATATTCCTAAATCTTGTGCAATCTTCAGTCTTCTAATCTTCAGAAAAGCTCCATTGCTAGGATTGATCTTCATGGTCTTCTGGAAATAAAAATTACACTCAGAGACCTATAATCCTAATACAAGATTTACTAGACTAATCATACTCAGTGATTTCCTCTTTTACAATGTTCAAGTGAACCAAGAGTACTTAATCACCTTTCTGGCTAAGATAAGAACATGTGATGAGTGATCAAAATACTAACAGATATTCCTAACACTTTCACTACAAAAAACAGCTGTTTAGTGACAGAATTATCCGTCGCTAAACATGGGCCGATTCGTCGCTAAACCCTTCGTCTCTAACAAAATTGTCACGAATAATCTATCCATCGCTATTTAGCGATGGATAGATTATTGACCGTCTGAGACAAAAAGCTGCACTATTTAGCGACGGATAACTATCCGTCGCCAAATAGTATTTTTTTTTTGTTCTTTTATTATAATTTTTACGAATATTCTGATAATTTTATACGAATATTCAATACGGATAACCGATAATGTTATTCAATTCGGATAAACCAACAATTATATACGAATATTCAATACGGATAAACCGACAATTGAATACGATTACTCAATACGCATAAACTGACAATTTTATTCAATACGGATAAATCGACAATTTCATACAATATTCAATAATACAATATACAACATTTAATAATAATTAATACAAAGAAGAAATTACAAAATTAATAAGAAAAAATGAAAAAAAAAACTAGATCTGGATCTTTGCATCTTGAACGGAGAAAGTCGAACTGGTGGAGGAAGAGGAAGGACCGCATTTATAGTGGTGGTTGAGGCAAAGGTGGTGGTGGTGGTGGTATGATGAGCAGGCAATGGTATGGTGGTCGATGAGCAGAGGTAATGGTATGGTGGTCGATGAGCAAAGGCGCTTTGAAGGGTGGAGGTGCGTGGTGGTGGTGGTGTTGTGGTGGTGGTGGAAGGGTGGAGGTGGGTGGTGGTGGTGATGGAGGAAGAAGAGTGGTGGTGGAAGATGGAAGAAGAGATGGTGAAGGAAGATGAAAGAAGAAATGGTGGAGGAGGAGATCTAGATCCGGATCATTATATTAGCTGTTCTAGGTTTTAGCGACGATAAATCTATCTCAGAATTTTCAATTTTCTTTCCTTGTTTTTTTGTGTCAACGATTTAGAGACGGATAGATTTATCCGTCTCTAAATTTAAATCTATCCATCTCTAAATTTAGAGACGGATAAATCTATCCATCTCTAAATTTAGAGACTAAAATTTATCCTATTCAGATTGCGATTCATTATTAAATAGCAACGGATATTATCCGCCTCTATTTAGCTTATATTCTTGTAGTGTTTAAATATTATGAGTTTAATAAATATATATTACTAAGCATGTAATATTGATAATTAAACATGTGATATTCATTATGGCTCATATAGAGAGATGATATCTCACGTTGATCTTAATATATAGTACATACATATACATTACTTTGGCAATTTTGTCCTTATGTTAAGAAAAAGATAGACACTATGGGATGGATAGGCAAGAATTAATCGTAAATGTTAATTTATCGAAAGAATTATAACGTAATTGATTTTTATAAAAATAATTAGTAAATTAATTAGCTTATTAGTTAAATATGATATGCAAAAATAAATCAGCTAACTTGTTTTTTTATAAAATTCCTAGAAAAATTTATCAAAATAAAAATAACTTATCAGCTATAACTAAACATTCACATAACAGACTTATACTGAACTGATAAACTAATACTGAAGAGAGCCAATTTCTTCATTTCATGGCAAAGTGATGTTTCAATTGTGAAAAAGAAAAACACAAAACAGTACCGAAGTACTTAAATGGATCCTAATAAACCTTATTCGTCTCCTCCGTTCCAATCAAAAATTTCTAACTTTCTTTTTTGACGTTCTATTATAAACTTCATAAATCACTTCCCATATAATGAGAATCTGTTTCCACGCCTAATTGTTCGTATTTTCGCACACAAACACTTTACTAAAAATAAATTAGTTTTTATTATTTTTATTCTCTACTTTATCATCAATTTCTTCACTCTCTCTCATATTCTATCCACCACTTACCACTTTCAGGGCTGGTCTTGAGCCCATGCACAGTATTTATTCGTATAGGACCCGAAAATTTTGAGGGCCCAATTTCAATATCATGGTAATACTAAGGTTTTAAAAGTATGAAAATAAAACAAATTGACTCTTGAAGTGTAACATTTTCACAGTAATATATTATGTATACAATTTTATTAAGAAAATAATTTTAATATTATATATGAATCATTTAACGGGTTTGTTTGGCACAAAATTAACAACCCATTTTAATTGAGTCGAACAAATTTTGGTATTTAGCCTTACCATTTTAGTTGAGGTAATAGTTATTATTTTTAATTGAGACACTACTCAATTAAAACTCAACACTTATAAAACCCTATAAAATTTGAATTATATACCAAATATAAATTTTAATAATTCAATTAAAATTTAATTACTAATCAAGTAAAATTTTCTAAACTCAAGTTACATGCCGAACATCCCGTTACTTGTTTTCATATATGTATTGTTACTTGTGGTCATTTTGAAATTTTGCATTAGGGCCTTAAAAAATTTGACCGCCCTCACCACTTTATCAACATAATATTCTATACAATAATAATTTATTTATATATTTTAATTATAGAGAAATTGAGATTAGGAAGTTTTTATGGGAATGGAGAAGAATGTAATATTAAACAAAAACAATACATGGATATGCATATGATCGAACATGACTTCATAAAACCGTAAATAGTGGATAAGTTTAGGCTTTACTTGTCTAGTTATGTTAGAAACAGATTACAACATACATTAGGTGAACAAACACACATTAGCTCACTGTCTTGTTCATCAATTCCACTCCTCAAACTAATCTTCTTTACGTAATAAACAAAAAATGAATCATCAGTCAACGGCAAGGAAAGCACCTGCTTCGATCTACAATTGCTCAACAATTAATTATCATCACATTCATGTGAATTTAAAGTTAACTATAATTTAGTTGTTGTCGATCCAGAATAGATGGTAAATGATAATGATAGAGAAAAAATGCAAATGTCAAAGCAATTTTCCTTTTATAGATTTAATATGTATCACAATAAGTGTTATAAGTTACAAATAACTAAAATTGTTCTGCAATATGATTTCGCCCGCATTATAATCACCTACATAGATTAGTGACATTTGGTATGGGAGATAAAAAGAAGTTAAGAAAAAAATTAGATAATTGAGTTAAATGTGAATTATAAAAATTATGTATGAAATAGAGTTAAAATTTTATAGGATTTTTGGAACACGAAACTCTACTTTTCATTATCCCAAAACAATTACAAAAAAAGGCGATTCCAAAGTTATCCAAATTTAACTCCACCTAAATCCTCCTACCACCGTAACAAAGTTCTCAGCCAACATCAAACCACCAACATGGACTTTGAGTTTGGGAATCATCCAAGCCCTATACACAATCACATCAACAATTCGTTGTTCGCTTATCCCCGACCAAAGCATATTTCATAATGTTGTTATATGGTGTGTAAGAATGAATTGATTTGTGTAGGAAAGAAATCATGTGTTGGATTTTCTTTAAGGTTATTGGATTGGTTTAAATAATGTTTGATTAGTTTAAATTTGTTACTTTAATTGAAAAAGTAAAGAGAGAGATAATGTAACGATCCGAACCACTAATGGGCGGAGCCCCGATCCTTCGACCTGCCATCATTTGCCAAGAAATTTCTCCTTATATATCTTCACAGCATCAACATACGTATTTTATTTTGTTCATCCATCCTAAGATCGCTCCAGAGCAAAGACGCTTAACTCCTGAGTTCTTATGGATTACCGAAAGAAAATTGCACTTTGCATTTGAAAGAAGCTGCTCGATCCCTTTAAGTCGTTTGGACTTTACTTGAAATTTTAAGCATAAATAATATGGTAAAAGAGAAGGATAATAATTTAGTGAAATTGGAATTGATTTAAAATATTAAAATTTTAACTTGGTATATATCAAATAGCTAAACAGGATTTTCACTTTGAAAAATATCAACGGAAGTTGCAGATTGTAGATAGGCTAGTGCTTCTGCAACTTCAGCTGCAATTTTCAGCCTCATTGTCCATGATATTGGGAATTCCATATCCTTGCCATGGATGAGTCCGCATAATGTTCCATTAGGCATGAATTTGTAAACTATGAGGGGGATTCTTGTTTCCAAACAACATCCTAACAGTCTGACAACATTCCGGTGATTGATTTTTGATAGTATCGTAACTGCATTTATGAACTGTTCAACTACAAGTTTAGACATTTTCTCGTGGGCTAATTTTGATTTCTTGATTGCAACAATTTGTACATCGGACAACATACCTTTGTAGACGGTCCCTTACCCTCCTTGTCCAAGAATACGACTTTCGTTGAACCTATCTGTTGCATTTTCGAGATCTTTTTGCAGTGAAAATTCGTGTTTTTCTGAGGATACCTTTATTTCCTAACTTGCCTTGATGTAATAGAAGCCCCATTTTGTTTGAACAACTTTTGTCTTTCTTTTGGTTCTTTTCTTCCTCACGAATTTCTTTAACCCGAAGGACAATGGTAATAATAATACTATCAGACCGGCACCTGAGATTAAACGTTTTCATGCAACACATGTATTTAACTACCATAGAGTGACATGGATATACAACACATGGCTGGTATTCGAGATATGTGGTCTAATTTATAGTCTTTGATGTGACCACGAAATGTGCAATTTTACCTACTTTTAGACCCTCGTTTTTTGCCCGAAATTCAATATTTACATCATATTATTGTCAATTACCATCATCTTACGTATTTTGTAGGGCATGATAGTGTTTTCGAGAAATTACACGATTTCCGGTGCCAGAATGCTATATTTGTGCGAAATCGAGAAGAATAGAGAAATACGCCGATTTTCCCATACACAAAGTTCGAAGTGTCAAAACATGGCATGTGACCAACCGATGAGAAGATAATTGAAAATGTCACAACATTGTAGAAGACCACTTTCGAGGAAACGAAGTTACAATGCCCGAAATTGAAGAACGAACGAAACATATAGAGCCAGGATTCCAATCGAGGTGATCAGAAGTGGTCACCAAGGACCGCAGAATAGAGATCCTTCTAGAAAAAAGCTTTCTCGGTTCGTGCTCAAGCCCGCCTTTCTCAACCTTCCTTAATGATAAGTGGCTTCCAGAATCATCTTCCCATAGTATAAATAAGACCCTTGGGGTCTCAAATCATACACACCTCACTCAAAAACAGCTCTCTTCGAGAGAGAACTAGTCATCGGGGAAGTGAAACCCCAAAACAGCAAACCCTACCCACCAGGAGCATCAGGAACGAAGAGGGAGAAGCCACTGCAACACGAAGACATCAAGGACTAAGCTTTCTCTTTTACTTAATGCTTTTTCGATTTCAGTTTGATACATTGATTATCGAGTTTATTACATTCTTTAAAGGCGTAACCGCCAAACTCTTTTTACTGCTATTCCTTTATATACCGTGATATAGTAATGAAGTAGTTATCCGTCATAAATCGTGATTATACAACCCTACACATCCTAGTGGTGTGATGTTATGCTGAGTGACACAGTAGTTTCATCGAACTGAGTTAGGGTACGGGTATTAACTGTGACTTGATACTTTGTATTATATATGTCTCGCTATCGTTAGGGGTAATTCCGTAGCATGATAATTAGGACTTTGGGAATAGTAGTCTTGAACCAGGTCGAGGGTCCTTTACGCTTCACCACATCCGATAACAAGACCAATTACGTTAACTGTCTTTATGCTTTGCGATAGCAAAACCAATCGCATAACGATCATTTTACTTTACGATATCAGGTTACTTGTTTGTTCCTATGCTAAGTGTCCGAGGAGAACAACATCTCGAGTCAACTTTCCCTATCCTGTGGATTTGTAGACTTCTGACTAAATGATGTGACAATGAAATGTGCGATATTGCATGCATTTAGATCCTCGTTTTTTACAATAGATTCAATATTTATATCGTTTTATGGTCAAATACCAACTTCGTGTTCATTTTGTAGGTCATGATCGTGTTTTTGAAGAATTGCACGATTTTCAGGTGCCAAAACGACATAATTGTGCGAAATCGAGAAAGTTAAGCAAATACGCCGGATGCCATGCGACCAACCAATGCAAAGGTAATTGAAGATGCTAAAACTTTGTAGAAGACATGTTCAAAAAGTGCAAAACCGAGGAAAGGGAATACGACAATTCTACATGGAGCTAGAGAAGTCCGATGAAGTCGTGCTACCTACCATTCCGAAGATCTCGAAAAAAAACATGAAATGCTGAAGAAGGACACTTTTCAAGGAAACGGTTATTAAGCCTCAAATCAAGAACAAAAAATGCATGTAAAGTCAAGAAATCGAGTTTTTCTGTGTGGCTCGGGATTGTTCCAGAAAGAGGCCTTTCTTCTGTCCAACAGGCCAGAGCCCGCCATTTAACCTTCTTTAATCATTAAAGGCGCCAGAGCACAAAAAATCAACTATAAATAAGACCTCTAGGATCTCATAATTCTACACCGCCACAAAGAAGCTCGAAGAGAGAACCAGCCCTGGGAAGTGAAACCTCAAAACCGTCAGTCAGCACCTGTAAGGAGGAAACCCTAGAAGGCATCAAGACATCGTAGACTAAGCTTCTTCTTCTTCTTCTTCTTCTTCTTCTTCTTCTTCTTCTTCTTCTTCTTCTTCTTCTTTCTTTCGATTGCCAAGTATTACTATGAGTAGCTAACTTTCTCTTGTAACCGTCAGAATTCGCTTTTGTTACTTCTTTATATACCGTGATATATTAATAAATTAGTTTTAAAACGTAATTCGCATTTGTTCTTTATTCGTCCGACTTATACGGGAAATCCTTACTAACTACGATTTGGTAACGGATTATACATTATCCTGTGTGATTTGTCCGAAACGTAATGATATAGTGTGTTATGACACAACACATTTTTGGTATAAGTGAAGGTGTCGGATTAACTACGACTTGATCCTTTCGGCATGTTTCTTTTCCTCCTGTGGATGACTAGTACGTTGTTCGATTCTAAGTAGTCAGAGTAGTATAGCAGAGGGAGGTCAGATCCTTTACACCTTTCCACCATCGATTTAGTCTTATTAATTAGGGTTTATCGCGAATCAATCAACTGCTCGCAATCATTCTGCTTACTTTCGCATACAATTTACATAATGCTATTTGCTTGTTCCTATGCTAAGTGTCCGTGGAGAACGATATCCCAGTCGCCTTTCCGCTATAAACCGGATTTGAGGACTTCGACTTATAAATTTAATCTTTGATTGTATTTAGGGATTGTGTTCTACAAATGAAAATCATAATCTCCGAGTGAACATCAAAATTTGGCGCCAATCGGGACACTTGACCGCCAAGCAAGTTTCGATCATCCAAGATAAGTCAATTCTTTCTTTCGCTTTTACTTTATGCATCGCCTTTCAATTCGCATAACATAAACCCAAAAAATTATATATAATATGTGGGAATCGATTTCGTGGAAAAATCCAAAATATTTTCTTTCAAGATTTGTTTGTTTACTTTAGTTATGTTAGGCAAACTTACTTATGTGGGTTAATGGATCTTGATTACTGGTTTTTACATGATGGAATAATTTTAGCATCTATGTTGGTTATGCGATTGTCGTTCATACCTGTGCTGTTTGAGGAAAGATGCATTGTTTATTTATGTTTGTCGCATGACATGAGTATTCGTTGCATTAGATTAGGACATGTCAGCCATGTCTATAAGTTGATATTCTGCCTGAGGTTTGTTATTGAGCTAGCCACTAGTGAAAACTTTGAGCTAGACGATAGTCTACATTGGGTATCTGTACTGACTGTGCATTAGTATAAGATATGTGACCTGTGTGACTCTTCAGCCGTAACTATCGCTATCTATTATTCCTAATATAAACTTATTATCAAAGTGAAGGTGGATTCTTACATGTTCTCTCTACCTGATTTTAAATCTTCCATTTTCATTGCCATTTGTTTATCTGTTTACGTTAATTAATTAAAAAACCCAAAAACACGTAATTTCATATTTCTGTTTATTCGAAACTAGGATTATCTTTCTCTAGTTTTATCTGTCTGTATCTGCGGTAGTTTGTTTGTTAGTCTTTATGTAAGGGGAAACACGTTGAGAACCATTAAGAGATGACATCGACAAACTCGAGAAGAAGGAGAGAGTTGAGTTGAGTTCGACAGGAAAATTGACAGGAACTGGGAATGGGTTGATAGACCTAACATCAATCAAACTCACCAACGAGGATGCGAAAGAAGAACGCTGCTGGAAGGTGGAGATGGGTGGACGGACCTAACTTAGACCACATGCATCCATCCTAAAGGTCATCTCTGAACAGGTGTCGAGCTATAAGACCTTAAACAAGCGCTTCTTGGGAGGCAACCCAAGGTTACGTTTCCTTTTATGCATTTACATTTGCATTTTCAATTTTCATTTTTTTCCTGCTTTCCGTTAAAATTATTTTTGAAAAACTTTTCAAAAACATTTTCAAAATTTCTTATTTATTATGTTTGCTTTTTGAAAAATGGAAAAAATCAAAAAGAATCGAAAAAACACGCGATTTATCGCGTTTGAGGGATAGTGAGGCATCAGCCTCACTGGCCGACAGTCGGCTGCCTGCAGCTCGCTCCCTCCACCTTTTTTAGACCCCCAAAACATTGTTTCCTCTTACCACTTCATTTCTTTTCCAAAAATCTTCACATGCTCTTTAGTTCTATCCTCCCCATTACATAATTAGCTTGTCCACCCTTCATCAACATCAAGTAAGTCATCTCTACTCATTATTATCTTCATTACATCCTCAATTCAATGTTTATATCATCCAACTCTTTACTATCACTTTCTTCTTGCTTCTCGAGTTCTTAGCAATTATGTGTTTCATTTGATTGATTTGTCGATGCTCGAGATATGTAGATTGTTAGAATATCGCTTAGATTTTGATCAAGAACCTAATGACTTATCTTAGCTCGTAAAGGTGGTTAGTACTCTTGGTTCACTTGAACGCTGTAAAAGAGGAAACTCACTAAGTATGATAGTCTAGCAAATCTTGTATAGGATGTTAGGTCTCTGAATGTAATTTTTTATTCCTCTAAAGAAGACCAAGAAGAGGGCATCCAACAGGAAAAGTTCAACGGATTTGAAGATTTGAAGACTGCACAAGATTGCTGAAGACAAGGGTTTTTCAGATACCTATATATGACCAGATATCTTGAAGACACAAGCGCAAAGTGTTTGAATTGTATCCCATAAGACAAACGTACTACAGTACTATATACTCAAATATCAATAGTTTGAATTTGATTTAGGCCTAACGGATACAATTCAAATGACACTTAAATTCATCTACAAATATCAACACTTAGACTGCTTGAGAACACACCTTAGAACACAGAACTTACACTGAACACTATCTTTAAAACTCTCAAGCATACTACTTACCTTCAAACTTTCTGTTGCGACCAAAGCTCTTGATTCTAAGTAGCACAAAAGTTCTAAGTGTCCCGATCTCAATAAGCATTGCTATTTTTGAAAGAGTTGAATTAAGATTTGATATCTGAGATTCATTCTCTTGAACATTTATCATAGACTTCGGTCAGTAAAGAACAAGATACCATACATTGCAAAGTGTATTAAGTATACTTGATTCTCAGAGCTATTTGCATAACTGAACAGGTTATTAGAGAAGCTCACCTGACAAACTACCTTAACCAACACCTTAATTGGCGTGGAGTACAGGAAGTACTTAGTTTGGGAAACTAAGGAACAACTCCAGGAAAGAGGTTTCTGAGTACAGGAAGTACTTGGCTGTGAAAGCCGGGGAATAACTCAGAGGGAACACTTGGTTGGGAACCTAGTGAATTTAGGAATCGAGAGAAGATACTTGTAAGGTTACCTCAATTATCTGTCTTAGTGGATTCTAGGTCTGACAAAGGTCGAAGTGGATTAGTTGAAGGATTACGCCACCTTCGTATACCACTATAAAAACTTGTGTTATTTACTTTCAGATTTATTAATTGCTTTATTTACGCTAAAAGTATTTACACCTATCTTGTCGAGCACGTGTACTTATGACAAAAAAGTCTTCCGCTCGAATTATATCGTATATCCTCACAGATATCTGAAAAACTGTGTTTATCGACAAAAGTTTTAAAAGACTATTCACCCCCCCTCTAGTATTTTACTTTATCGTTATCTTGACCAACAAGTGGTATTAGAGCAAGAGGTTCCCAATCATTCTGCACTGAACCTAGATCCCAGATAAGTGCCCACTAACTGCTTTTCACCTACACTTGATTTGTTTGGTTAGTGTGTTTGCTGCAGATGTCTTTAATTGACGCCCAATTCTCAAGCCAAAGAATTATGAGAAATGGAAGAACAACATGATGCTCCACCCAGAAGCCATCAAAGAAGAAATGATCAACGGACAAAGAATGGCCCAATAGTTATTCAACAACCCAAGTGTGTCATGGAGGTTTCTAATGGTAGAGACAGAACAAAGCGATGGGTCATGCATACAAGGCCAACAAAGTGGGAGACCCGCTACCAAGTTATTTACGTAACCAAAGCTCAGAGAGCTCCTGGACATCTGAGGATGCCAAGAGAAATCGATCGGATGGTCAAGCTCGTAATATCATCATCGCTCTACTCCGTATCGTTGCTCGAGTCGACTATGAGACAACTCAAAGAGAACAAACATCCAAAAGTTGCGTAACGTTGCTCTAGTTGCTCAAGGAACTTCAAAAGAAGGAAGGCAAGGAGGTCGAGGATTCTCTTGTTGTAAAGCAAATGAGAAAATATGTCACGGGAAATAGAGAGAAGAAAAGCCAAAGAGAAGTCAAAAGCATCTAGGCTCAAACTATCACCAAGACAAAATATGCAAAGCTCATCAACAAGCCGCTCAAAAAGCATCTAGTACCGAGGAAGGTAAATCGAAGCAATATCTGCTTTCTATTGTCGTAAACCCGGTCATTTCAAGAAGGATTGCCCCGCTTCAACAAACTAAAGACAGTGACAAGAAAGATAGAAGAAACTTCAAGAGAAGTCGAGAGCTATGCTCATCAAGAAAGGAAAAGATTCAACTCCAATCGATGCTCTAGACATCGAGTCCGATTCGAGGACTAAGACTCATATGATTCTACACCGCTTTCTCCAAAATGTGCGGTGTTTCATGAAGTGATCAACTTTGGTCAAAAGAAGAAAGAAGTGTGGAGGGTCAAGAAATCTTTCCAGATATCTCCAACATTGAACCTTGTCTAATGGCCGATGAGGTAACACATACTTCTTGTTATACATATGAAAGTGATGAGGAAGGAATCAAAGATCCGGAACATCTCGTAAGAGAGCTTGATATCTACGAAGAGAGTTTCTAATGGTCCGAAAGCTAGTCAAATCTTTGAAGAAGAAAAGAATTCTTGAAAAGGAAAATTCAAAATTACTCAAGACATCTGAGGAAAAGGATGCCGAAATTGCATTTCTCAAAGCTCACATATCTGAGACTGAAAAGTTACATGAAGAAGCAGTGGCCAATTTTCAAAAGAAATGTGAAGATCTTCTTTCTGAGAATGAAGAACTCATAAAGAAAGAACTATCTTTTCAATCCTATGCCAAAGCTAGTGACACTTTATCAAGTACAATCTTATTTAAGAGATCCTTCAAAAGAGAGGACTCAATGGACACACGACAGATAGTTCTACCACTCAATAAGAGTGATGAAAGAAGAACATTTTTCAAGGTTTCAAGGTGGTTCCCAAACAACTTACAAGATCGGGTCGAAGCTAAGGTTGTTGACAAAGGAAAGGCAATATGACTAAACCTTTGTGGGAAAAACAAGTACAAAAGAAATCATTGAATATTTCAAAAGAAACATAACGAAAAGTGTAATCACCCACAAGCATATGTCTCTCAAAAAGGAAAAATTGCAGGAGCTGAAAAATTCTCCTATGTCAAGTTTTCTGGAAAGACAATAGATTACCCAGAGACTAGCAAAGCTGCTGAGAAAAGATCTCAGATATCACCAGGTGCTCGGAATGGTATTGGCTATAAAGCCATCGGGAAACAACTTGCTCGTGAGTACAAATAAGAGCAAGAACGATGGTTAAAAGCTAGAATTGCTCACATCAATTATCAGAAGTGGAAGATGAATCAAGCCACCGAAAATCAATGCCGTGGCTAGAAGAAATCGCTAGAAAGCTAAGTTTGTCGAGAAGGCATCGTAAACCCGACAGTATCTGAAATCACCAAATGGAGCACCAAGGAACACACCAAGGAAGAAAATAGTTCTTAATAACAATGATACTAATCATTTAAATAGAATTCCTCCTTATATTCCTGTTAGACAAAAGAATGTTCATAAGAAATTCATTCAAAATGGATTCCTACCGAAGATTCTTTAGTCCAGATGGTTCCATTGTTGGCATGAGAACCTAATCTCCTATTTCGCTTTTGTGTAACATTCTAAAGACTAATCCAAAGTGGCATTTTGATAGTGGATGGGAAGCACATGACAGAGACAAAGCAAACTGATTGACTACGAAAGTGCAATGATGGACCAATTATCAAGTTTGGTCGAGGAGATGAAAATCCAACCATATGATTTGGCAATCAAGGTTGGAGCCTTACAATCTCAAGTACTACATTTAAAGGGATTAAAATATAATCTCCTAAGCATGAGTCAACTAGTAGACAAAGGGTAATCACAAGATCAAGTCAAAACTATGCAAAGTGATTGACAATGAGTCAAAGCGCATACCTTTGTTGCAAGGCGAAGGAAATCTTTATGTTCGATTGGGCATCCGCCACAATCAAGAATGTCTCATGGTGAGTCAATCTGCCACATCAAGAAAATTGGCTATGGCATAAAAGAATGAGTCACTTGAATTTCAAAACTCTAAACAAGCTAGCCAAGAAAGAGTTGATGGTTGGTTTACCCAAAATGGCATATAGAAAAGATGGTATATGCTTAGCTTGTCAAATGGGAAAAGAATCCAAAACATCTTTCAAGTCTAAAACAAGACATTCCAAAGGAAAGGTCATCGCAAATGTTACAGATGGATCTTTTGAATCCTCCGAATTAGTTATGCAGAAAGAAGTATGGTCCGTTGTTGTTGATGATTACTCAAGATTCACTGGGTCAGTTTTCTCAAACACAACTGATGCAACGGTTGAGATACCCAACTTGTCAATAAGCTCAAGTCATGAAAATGATAAGGTATCAGAATTAGAATAGACCATGGTCGAAGTTTGTGAACCAGTACATAAAAGAGTTTTGTACTTGCAAAGGTATACAACATCAACTATCGTCCGTAAGAACACCTCAACAAAATGGTGTTGCTGAAAGGAAGAATAGGACCCTAAAAGAAGCGGCAAGAACAATGCTCGCTGACACTGAAATAAGTGAAATCTATTGGGTTGAAGCTCTAAACACAACATGCTACACTCAAAATAGATGTCCGATTAACAAACACCATGACAAAACTCCTTACGAGCTTTTCATTGGTAGACCCCTAGTATCAAATATCTAAGGGTGTTTGGTTGCGTATGTTTCGCTCTTAACAATGGAAAAGAATACTTGAGAACATTTCAACCAAAGGCGTATGAAGGAGTATTTTCGTTATTCTCTGAATAGCAAAGCCTATAGAATCTACAACAAAAGAACGCAAAAGATTGAGGAATCTGTTCATGTAGTATTCTATGAAGGAAACAAGAAAGTACCCTTGAATGATGATGTCTCAGATAGGTTCAAAGATCTGATGATCAGATTCTGAAAAAGGATCCTCAAAAGGAAACATTTCTATCATTCAAATAGAGGATGGGTCTGACAATGAAAAGCAACCTATGCTTAGTAACAACCAGATGACTCTAAGACATGATGAAGAATTTCCTAAGAGTATTCCAGAAATGGAACAGGTTACCGAGAACCCTCATCATGAAAAGGTATCTGAAATGAGATTATGGAATGCAAGTTCCAGATATCTCTAACACTAAAAGAGTGTCAGATATCCATGGCATTTCTCATGTGTCAGATATCTCAGATACTGCACAAGTATCGCATCAAGATCATATTGATTCACATTCAATTCAAAATGATATTGATCCTACTAGTTCAAAACCCATTATGAAATGGATAAGAAATCATCCTCAAGAAGGATGTAATTGTCCCATAGACCAAGGAGTTAGAACTAGAAGAGCAATCGAAAATGCAAATTGTTCTATGGATGTTTCATCTCAAATATTGAACCAAAACTATAGAAGAAGCATTAAAGGATCAAGATTGATCTCGCAATGCAAGAAGAGTCGATCAATTTGAGAGAAACAAAACCGAAACCGGTTCCATTTGTTGACGGAATATCGTAATTGGAACCAAGTGGGTTTTCGTAAACAAAATGAATGAGTCCGTGAAATAACCGTAAACAAAGCTAGGTTGGTTGCCAAGGATTCTCCTGCATCAAGGACTATATTTTGATGAATCTTATGCACCATTGCAAGATTGATGCAATAAGACTCTTTCTAGCCTCGCAGCTCATAATGACTTTACGCTTTATCAAATGGATGTCAAGAGTGCATTCCTAAATGGTGAACTTGGCCGAGGAAGTCTATGTTGAGCAACCACCAGGTTTTGAAGTTTCCTCGTAAAGTAGGATGGTCTATAAGCTTCGTAAAGCTCAGATGGATCAAACAAGCTCCAAGAGCATGGTATGATACATTGCCGATACCTACTAGAAAATGATTTCAAGAAAGGAGATGTTGATAAAACACTCTTCACATTGAACCATGATGGAAACTACTTTAGTTCAAGTATATGTTGATAACATTATATTTGGATCTAAAGACAAGTAACTTTGTGAAGACTTTCGCACTCATGAAATGTAAATTTGAGATGAGCATGATGGAGAATTGAATTACTTCCTAGGGGTCAAGTCAAGCAACTTAATGATGGAATATTCATTAGTCAAACAAAGTATGCAAAGGACATGCTCAACAAGTTTAATCTAAAGCCTTCAAAAAGAATGCTAAGATACCTATGAGCATTGAACCAAAATGACCTATAATCGACCGACAAGAGTGTTGAAGAACACAAGTATAGGAAATTGATCGATCTTTATTGTACCTCACCGCAAGTAGACCGATATTCAATATGCAATTGAGTAAGTAGATTTTACAAATCCAATGCAATCACACTACAACATTGCTATGAAAATATCGAGGTATGTAAAAGGTATCAGAGAAGTTGGATTGTGGTATCCAAAAGATAGTGGATCGAGTTTGTCGCTATTCAGATGTCGACTATGCTTGATCATTGCTTGATAGAAAAGCACCTCAGAACGTGTCAATTTCTTGCTAGATTGATATCTCGTTCAGCAAGAAACGAAATTCAATTGCTACATCTACCACAGAGGTCAATATATTGTCACGGGTGTCAGGCTTCACAAATATTGTGGATACAACAACTCGTAGACTATGGACTCAATGAAGAGAAAACTCCTATTTTCCAGTGACAACACAAGTGCTATTGCCATAACTCATAATCCTAAGTTTCATGCAAGAACAAAGCACATTGATGTTAGACACCACTTCATCAGAGACCATGTTGAAAAGGCAATATAGAGATACTCAAGATTGGCATCAAGACCAACTTGCGATATCTTCACTAAGCCACTACAAGAAAGTAGATTCTTAGCCTTAAGACATAGTCTTGGACTAATGGAGCTACCAAAGAATCGAAAAAGTTCTATATCCAAGAAGATATCAAAGGAGAGAAAGAGAACTGAACGGTATCCAGAGAAGAGGAATCGAACGGTATCCAGAGAAGAGGGATCCGAACAGTATCCGTAAACCAAAGGCTAAAGGGTAATTGGCTATTTGAAGATTTCAGACGGGTACTCGATATCTAGATCACTCAAAGAAGGGGAACACAAAGAGAATAGTACAACCGCTACAAATAACTACTATCTTGAAATTTGTATTGTTTCTATCCTTGTGTAAAACTGTGAAAAGACAACAAGTATAAGATAGACTCTGATACAAACAGTATTCTCATTCACCCAGAAACGTGACTCAGATAGCTATTAGCCAAAACTCATTAAATGGGCACAATTACAATTGTTGATTGTGATCATTGTCAAGAAGCAAAGGTGACCCTTGATAAAATGGGCATTGATCTTAACGGAGATTAATTCTCCGTAGAAGTGAACTGCTGAAATTCACATGGTCCACTATGCATTTAATGTCAACAAACTTTTACCCACGCCTTCGCAATTCACATATACATACAAAACCAATTTGTATGTATATGTTTGTTAGAATTATTGCTATATATATAGGATTTTGGCAAAAGAAATCACTACTTAATCCAACATTCAGATTTGCACAAGAATAGCAAAACCATTCTTCAACCTCTCGCAAATCGTTAGTTTTTCCGCAAAGAATCACTAATCTCTCACCCAAATCTCTTTCAGACTTTCAAACACTTGTACTATATAAAGAGATGGCTCCTAAGCGCTCGCTCACCCGTAAATCTCAATCTTCTACCACCGGTATCACGAAAAGCAAGCACCAGAGTTGGTTATAGTGAACAATCGATTGGTAGGAGACTTTAATCCCGATCATTGACTTCAAATCACATGATGATTTGGGGTGGTGCCATGATTGAGGAGTACCTCACTGTCGTTGAAAACCAAGTCGATAGGAAACTAATTTCGACATGCTTGAAAAGGCACAAATCAAGAGTTTTCATCCGCTTTCCCAAAGGAATTTCTTCATGGATGTGTTAGAATTCTATAACAACCTGTGATTATATCATGTGTTTCAAGGCACCGTCGCAATAGTGTCTATCAAAACTAAGGTCCAAGGAAAGGAAATCCTTAGACTTAACAACTTTCTCAGAAGTTGTTTGATCTTCAAAATCTTGGAAAGGATTTTGAAATAGACACCAAGGATGAAGATCTCCTTGAAGGTGTAAAACAGCTGTACAGTGGTGTGTGTGACACTGACAAACAAGATACACCCACTGATTTCAAGCTTGCTGACATTAGAACCGCATATCCGCTGGTTCATCGATGTGTCATGCATTCTTCACAGATGCTTTGATGGTCTACAAGGAGGTGCGACCAAATAAGCCAAGAACGCCGATGATGATGTTCTTGTTGCAACAACAAGACAAAAGGAAAAACCCTTTCAATTGGGGAAAGTACACCTTTATGAAGTTTGTGAAGAAGATACAAGGCTTTGAGCCTAAAATCTCTAAGGGACTTGCTGAGCCAAAGGCCACAGTGAGCTATGGTCTAAAGATATGCTACTTGCTGGAGAAGCTTGGCATTGAGCTCAAAGAGAAGGATGACATAGCCAACAGTAACCTACTCTACAAATATGAGTATACGAACTTGATGAAAAAGGTTACTGGATCTCAGAAAGGTTCCAAGAAGCGAAAGACTGAAGAGGTATCGAGGAAAGGTTATACCAATAAGCCCGTAACTTCACGAAAGAAGTCTCATTGGCAAATCAAGACACACCCATTGTGGTTGTTGATTCTCAGACACCGCCGTCAGAGATGAACTCATCAATGCCGCAAATGAGGTATCGACCATCGAATAAGTAGACTCAAAGAAGAGAAAGTGCTTCAAATGTTAAAACATCGCCAAAGCCTTGTCGATGAACTTATCAATGTCGCAAAGAAAGTAGTGATAGATACCAAGCCCTATCTCAGAAACCGCAGGATTATGGACCAACCGCCCTAATGCCGATGAGAGCTCGACGATGAAGATGATGATTTAGTCATCTCAAGGCCTAGAGAAATCAAAAGGGCTAAGGTTACAAAAAGTAACTAGTGTAGTCAGATTCAAGAAGAACTACACCACAAAAGTGTCAAACAAGCACTGCTTCAAAGGTTGTCAAGAAGCAATCGTGTCCAAGGTCATCGGATAAATTACACTTTCGTAATAGAAAGATCAAGCATATCAAGATGCTCTAATGAGTGATACATCTGCTGGAGGATACCGCCATCGCTTCAACACTCAACAAATTGTCTAAGCACAACAACCACAAATACCATGATGTATATCCGAAATGGTACTTGAGTTACGATACCAAAGATCTTTTATTGTCAAGAAAATCCTGCAAAAGAGCAGTGTTCCCTAACTCCTAGAGAGTGATCAAACCGAGACATCTACTCGTAATGATCAACAGGGAGGCAAATCGAAGTCAGATACTGTGAAAGGTCCAAGTACCTAAAACTTCAAACAAAGAAGTCAAATGGAACAACAAGACTAAAGATAGAATGGTCACAAGTTCCAGAGACCAATCACCGACACCGCCAGTAGTCGAATGGTTTAACTCTCTACTTGGATATTTCAGGTTTATTAATCTTGTTATTTAACAAAAATTTCTTTGTTACAAGATGAATTAGAAACACAAGAACAAGAGGAAGTTGGAAAGCTTGCCTCAGAGACTGAGAAAGAGGCTACCAAAACCTCACCTCTTGAGGAATCTGAGCCTGTGCCACATGTGATAAAGAGTTCCTTAAGATATTACTTTTCGCTTATATGTTAATACACTTAACTAATTAAGTGGATTTTTCTAATAGTTCCAACGAGAAAGAAGAAGATAAGGTAAATGCTTAAAAGGACCCAAAATGCCAAGGTTTCAAGAAAATGTCATTGAGCCTTCTAGAGTGAAGGTATATAAAACTCAAAGGATAAACATTCTTCATCATGGGTTAATATAAATTCTTCTCTAATTACTCAATACTTTCTGCGTACAGGCCCATTCAGAAGTAGAAGTGCAAGGGGAAAGAGTTGCTACATCCCCTGCACCCATGGAAATTGATGAAGCCCCCAAGGCAACATCACCAGAAAGAACACCAGAAACTGAGAAAGTTTCTGAGAAAAGTGATTTTGAGTCTCCTGTTAAGGAAGTAAGTGAAAAACTCGTAGATCATTGAAGCTTAATTGCATATATTCTTTCATGACAATTTCAAGTATTGTGTTAATTTTAATTCTCGATAAGTAGAAAGAAAGGTTGATGAGGACCAGACTCCCAAGTCTCCACCTCACAACAAGATATCTGAGGCACCCCCTACCTCAGTAGTACAAGTCTCTGAGCCTGATGTATTCATTCAGGTAACTCAGAAACCTAACTACACAAATACTCAGATATCTACACAAGTTTTGAATCTAACTCAAAACTCTTTCTTTCAGGCTCAAACAAGTGTGCAAAAGGCTTCTGCATTCTCAATGTAAGACCGCTACATTCTTCAAGAACCACACACTAAAGAAACATCTCAAGTGTTTCAGAAAGTGGCAAAAGCTCAGAAGCTCAGATCTGACTGAATTAACAAAGGTGACTGATCACCAATTGAGTAGAGTCAGAGCTTTTGACTTGGATAATTATGTCCATGCCATGTTCCCAACAGAGCAGTACTCTTTTGCTACTCTGATGCATAAGGACTTTATCAAAGAAGCTGCACACAAGCTCATAGAAGCTTTTGGAAAGGCAGATGGTCAAACCAGAATGCAGATGGCATTCAAGCCTACTTTGCCTCTGACTGCATAAATGCATACCCTCCTAACAAGAGGAGGTAATGGGCAAAAGATCACTATTCCGTAAGTGATCAACTGGTCTCTGAAGATGAAGAAGAGAAGGAGACTGATGAGAATGACTATGAAGATTCTCCTTCTGACCATCACAAGGATGAGAATGATAAAAAGGATGATGATGATGCCCCTGCACCAGGGACAGGAGGGATTACACAGAGGAAGAATGCATGAGAGGACATCACAGCAATCCCCTCCTCCATCTCCTCAGAAATCTACCCATTCATCTCCCCAACAAAAGGACACTACTGACAAGTAGTTGAGCACTCTGAGGAAACAACTCAAAAGATATTGAATACACAAGCCGAGTCGCCAACTCAAACAACTGTTGGAGAAAGAACAATGCCTACATCTTCAATCGAAGAAAAGATAGCTGAATCCAGATTCAAGCTAGACAAACTTGAAGAACAAACACGCAAGGAAACACAAGCTTACTCTGAGATTAAAGAGCTCCGGGGCGCTGTTGACTATATTACTAAGGAGCTAGATGCTGAACAAGCATCTGAAGCAAAGCATGATGCTAAAGTTGCATCTTCACCAAAGAAATCATCCTCTCGAAGGAAAGAAGCCCATCTCCGAGATGGTTACGGACTAGAAAATCTTGAAATGTCCAAGAGGATGAAGATCACCGGGTCGATGACTCGATGATGAAGAAGAGAAGAAATCAAGTAATCGCAATGAACACTTAGCGTTTCTCATTTGAAAAGGAAGCTAATCGCTCGAAATATTCAAAGAAGCCAAATGTCAACTCCAATGAATACTTGAACATATCAAGTATCGCCAAATTGAAAAAGGAGTTATTTTCAAGATAAAGACGCCAATCGAATCACCCCGCAGAATGAAGACATTCATCGAGCTCATCACTCAAGACAACCAAAGGTGGTCATTGCTCGAAAGACCTAGGCATCGTTAGGGATGATGACCAAAACTTGGCGCAGGCTTTTAAGAAGCTAGCTGTCGGTAAAGTAGATGCCATTCAAGGCCCATCGGCAGCTCACGATAAGGAAAATGGACTTATCAAACAAAATCAGAGCTCAAAGTCAACTTCGTGGTTGGTCAACGCTTATAATCGCCATAAGGGCATTTGAGTCTCTCTAATCCTTTATGAAGCTTAGTCACCAACAATGACTAAGGGGAAGGATTGTACAAATCGACCTCAAAGTCGGGGAATGGGAAGAAGGAGAAGGATATAAGAAGAAATTGAGTCAGCCAGAGAGGAAGAAGAAACAAGAAAACTTCCCAAACCACCACTCGTAATCAATGAGCCCTCCTCAAGTCAAGTCACATAAATAGTAGCTACTTCTCGAAACCAATCAAGGAACTTCAATGGTAACAAGGGCCATGGCACGTAAACCTCCAAGGAGTACCAAGGCTCCAAGGAGAAGACAAGAGAGGATTGATGAGTCTTCAAGAAAAGAAGAAGAAGGCCAAATCAAATCCCGGCAATGAAGAAGGTCACAAACTCTCACAAGAATTAATCTTGATGATGATGATGAAGAGATCGATGAAGATGAAGCCCTCTTCACGTAAAAAGAAAATTGATAGCCTAACTAAGCCCATAGTCGCAAAGCCTTTGGCAAACACCCTCCGGAAATACCAAGTCTATCCAGTGGTTCTTCACAATCCAAGAGAAAACTCAAGGCAAAGGAGGAATAGATTGAGAGTCGAAAGAAGAAAAGGTCAACTTCCACTCGTGCCGTAAGAAGCTTTAATCGAGTATGTGAAGACCGACAACAACCTCCTCCTCCAGGTGTATTCATCGAGAAATGGATCGGATATCGGAACTCAAGCACTTGCTTGTAAATGAAAAAGGATTTCCAGACCATCCATCAATAACTTATGGCATGGAGAACAGATAAGTTTAATCTTGATCAACACCAATCATGTCAAAGCTTGGTTGGATTGAAGTTGTCAAGGAGTTGAAGCCATGAGGAAGGACCTTAATGATGAATGTCCTTGTGGAAAACTCATGATGTGCATAGAGTCCCAAACCTCATCGGAATAGGCACAAGGCCAAGACTTGTCAGGAACCTTTCGAGTCATTCTACATGACCAAGATCAATAAGGGTGACATCGATATCTAAGGATCATATATGATTACTTCAAGCTATCGACATCGTAATTAACATGCCCGGAAATGGGGAAAGTATTTACGGGTCAAACACTTTGCTAAGAAAAATCCCACCAAATCATACAAAGAAGTATGTGGTTATGCCGTAGACACCGAGATGTTGGTCGAACTTACTCTATGACTACTCGTGATATCAAAAGATTTGAGATAGGAGTATGCAAATTGATCCTTGAGTCAAGATTTGAAGACTTGAAGACTAGTTTATTAGGATGTCTACTTGAGCTTGGTTACCCCCGTTGTCCTAATTTACTATGTATTTCAGATCTTGTCGATCGCACTAAATTGTATTTTATTAAAGTTATCTGAACTTTCATTGTAACATATCTGATGAACCTACTCTCAGATATCAATCTATAAAAAGATAACTTGTCTGCAAAGATCACATCTTGTGATTTGGTTGATGTTTACTTTCTGCACTTAATTATATGAATCGATGATCATAAGAAATGATTAAGTGGTGGGTTGTTTCTCATCCAGATTTGTAATAGGTCGATAGTCATCGTTGATCGATCAAAATGGGGAAATTTGTTAGAATATCTGCTTAGATTTTGATCAAGAACTCAATGACTTATCTTAGCTCGTAAAGGTGGTTAGTACTTTCGTTCACTTGAACGTAAAAGAGGAAACTCACTAAGTATGATAGTCTAGCAAATCTTGTATATGATGTTAGGTCTCTAATGTAATTTTTATTCCTCTAAAGAAGACCAGAAGAGGGCATCCAGCAGAAAAGTTCAACGGATTTGAAGATTTGAAGATCGCATAAGATTGCTAAAGACAAGGGTTTTCGATACCTATGACCAGACATCTCAAGACATAAGCTTTTAAATAAACAGGTTGGAAAAGATATTTGAGAAATAAAGTTTCAGACAAGGAAAGTGCCCACATATATCTACACTCAGATACCTTGACATAAACTATGTTTCGGAAAAGAAATATATTATAACAAGTTTCAAAGAAGTGGTATCTAGAGTTGTGATAATTTCGAAAAGGACGGCAAAAGCTTGAGAACTCGATAGTATAAGATCTCTCGACATAATGCATAGTTCCGCTGGCACCAGACAAAGTATAGTACAATGCATTAAATGCATGGACAGATGTCCTAATAAAACGGTAGCTTCAAGAAGAAGACAAACGATTACGGTACTATACTCAGATATCAATACTTTGAATTTGATTTAGCCTAACGGATACAATTCAAACGGCACTCAAATTCATCTATAAATATCAACACTTAGACCGCTTGAGAACACACCTTAGAACACGTAACTTACATCAACACTATCTTTAAAACTCTCAAGCATACTACTTACCTTCAAGCTTTCATATACCAAAGCTCTTGATTCTAAGTAGCCCAAAAGTTCTAAGTGTCCCGATCTCAATAAGCATTGCTATTTGTGAAAGAGTCAATTAAGATTTGATATCCGAGATTCATTCTCTTGAACATTTATCATAGATCGGGTCAAGAAAGAATAAGATACCATACATTGCAAAGTGTATTAAGTATAATTGATTCTCGTAGCTATCTGTGATATATGAACAAGTTATTAAAGAAGCTCACCGACAAACTACCTTAACCAACACCTTAATCATGGAGGAGTGTGAAGTACTTAGTTTGGGAAACTAAGGAACAACTCAGAAAGAGGTTTCGAGTACATGAAGTACTGGTCAGAAATCCGGGAATAACTCTGGGGAACACTTGGTTGGGAACCTAGTGAATTTAGGAATCGAGAAGATACTTGTAAGGTTACCTCAATTATCTGCCTTAGTGGATTCTAGGTCCGAGAAAGGTCAAGTGGATTAGTCAAGGATTACGCCACCTTCAGATACCACTATAAAAAGACTTGTGTTATATACTTTCATTTATTAATTGTTTTATTTACCTTGCAAAAGTATTTACACCTATCTTGTCCGAGCACGCACTTATCACAAAAAAGTCTTCCGCAATTAAGTATCGATATCATCACGTATATCCGAGAAATCGTTTATCGACAAAAGTTTTAAAAGTCTATTCACCCCCCTCTAGTCTTTTTACTTTGCCGTTATCTCGACCAACATAGATGCATGCTTACTTTTAGTATTCACTACATTAACACTTGCTTGATGGTGATTTGACAAATCGCTTGAGAATTTGAAGGTTTTGTTCTCGCTACCAAGTGTTCGATAAAATGTCTCAATAGAACAAACTCCTTTGTCGAGCCCTTTCTCCTCGATTACTTGCTCACATGGTCTCAACTTGTTGAAGTATGCTTAGAAAACATGTTTGCATCACATATGCCCATAGGATGGAGACTACATTACAATTTGCCTTCAACTCGATGCTTGACACAATTTGAAAACTCGAGTTGCATGCCTAGTTCTAGCATTATTTTGAAGTGGCTATTGATATTATTACAAGCTATAATCTTGCATACAAATTGTGCCACACATTAGATTGGGGAGGAGAAACCCATCGATTTGCATGTAAACCGTAGAATTGATTTAACTCCAAACATGCTATCTCACACACTTTTTGGTCCAGTACTATGGGAAGAACCAAAGGAGGAAAGGATGAGGTGAACCAAGCACTAAGAGAGCAAAGAAAGGAAAGAAAGTCGCACGGTTTATGACCCCTTTCAAGCAAAGCTCTGAGTCTATCGTTAATAGAGACCGGGAGTAATTCTTAGAGGAACATAGAGATCGAATGGGAATGAACCCACCCTAAATTGATATACGACATTTTGAATCTCTATTTCTAGGAACCTTCACTTCCATCCTACAAGGGTACCATAGAGATAATCCGAGTTCTACGCGAGTACTTCCAACTAAAGATTGAAAAGTCGAGGATGCACTTCTAGATCACCCCATCACCATACGAGGGTAGTAGTTCATGTTCGGGGAGCTATCAATGATTTCTTCAACATTCCCTGGAGCACATTCATGGCTAATACAAGGAACCGCATATCACGAAGTTGAAGTACGAGACATCCTACTAAACATCCCAATGGTACTACTCGGAGAAAGATTTAGAGCGGATGCGGGTATTATCCATTCCAAGGGCTATGCTCAACGAAAGAGCCAGTTTTTGATGCACTTTGTAGAGACCAACTTGAAGCCAACCCTACAACAAGAAGGGTTTAAAGATGACGAGAGACTTGTTCACGTAATTATGGAGGGTCACTACATTTATATTGAAGAACCATCATGAAAGCAATGCAATTGGTAGGGGAACAAAAGAAGGAACCTACCATTTCCGCTCTTATCACCGCAATATGCAAGAAGAATGGGGTTCCTACTAGTGAGTCGATACGCCCATTATAGAACCTTTTGATGAAGACAGAACCGATGAGCCCGCATTTTGGGCTCTCATTTCGCTCCTTTTATCATCTTTTGTTTGTCTTTATTTGTTTGTTTTAGCGATCTTGTGCGCTTTTATGTGTTTTGTGTTTTAGATATGTTCCACAAAGTTATCGTGGTGTTTAGAGTTGTTTTGGTGGAAGAAACGATGCTTTTGAAGGTCATGTCCGAGAAGAAGCTCAAAAACCCCACTTGAAACCACCGCTCGCCGTAATGTGAAGAAATGCATGAAGATACCGGTCGCGACCCAAACTAAGCCCGTCGCTACCCATGTGAATTCAGTTAAGGAAGTTTGGCCACGACCGAAAATCTCCGCCGTAATTAAGCTCCGTGAAGCCGCAGGTCGTGACCAAATACCGCAGACCGTCAAGACTATAACTTAGGTGATTCAATTCATTACGTATATACTTTTTTCTTCGCTTACTTTACTCGAGCAAAACCCTTGTTGTGGTCCTTGCTTTAGTGGATCATTGATCTTGACTTGTAATTGTATTGTTGACATCGGATTGACTCATTGAGGTTAGATTATCAATTCAATTCCTTCTTCTTCGTAATCTTGTGCTTGATTGGGGAATGGTTATGATATCGCCTTGTATGTTTGATTGTCAGGATTGTCCATATGCATGCCAATCCTTGTGATATGAGTAGCTAATTTCTTTGATAGATGTAGCTATTAAGGATTAATCGAGTTGGAATTTTTATCATACGAGTTAAGCTTCTTCCCAAACTTCAAAAACCCCAATTTCGATAGTCTTACTCTAAATCCTCAAATTCTTTTCAGTGTTAAGAATCAATCGTCTCGACAATCCATTGATTTCTACGCCATATTTTCAAAGAATTCTTTGTTAAATGAAATTGGTCGCTTATTTGACAAATAATCGTGACAACATATGAACAATAGGTTTTATTCTCAGATTTGATTAATTTGAAATGATACCGTGTCTACTTCCTTTCTCCGATTCATATTCACTGCTTACTTAGTTTAATTTACAAAACCAACGAATCATACAAATTGGCACTTGCAAACTCTGCGCTTGATACTAGAAGACGCTATTGTTGCTTAGTTAGCTCCTTGAGAACGATCTCGAAGTTAAAGTCCTGCTACAACAACCGCTTAGTTACTTTGAATTTCATCAAGTACAATTTGAGCATATCAAATTTGGTGCCACTGCCGGGGAGTTAACTCCTACTGGTGTTTTCGAGTTGAAAAATGCATTTGTTTGTCGCTTTTTTTATTTCGGACTAATGTAAACTAAGCTTCAGCTGAGTTTTTCCGCTGCACTTCAGAATGTCGAAATATATTGATTATACCCCTCTACCGATAGAAAAGGGCCTTATATCGGATGAAGAATCAAGGGCTTACGAGCTGGAGGACGAGTGTTTCTATTCGTTACCACAATTCCATTGGTGGCCTGGGGAGGATGTGGTGGGGTTCATTAAAAGCCTCACCTACACAAATTGAACTTGACGCAAGACAACCGAAAGCTAAGATCGATGATGGCAAGACTATTTCTTTTCACCGACTAATGGCGCTTAAAGAATGGCTATTGAGCCTTCGTCTGCTTAAAACATGGAGTGAAGTGATGAAACCCTTCTATTGAAATTCTTCCGACTCTCTAACTCTAGAATTGAGGCGGAAGATTACCGAATTTGAGCAAGGGCGTGACGAAAGGTTTGATCATGCATGGGAACGGTTTTCTGACCAACTGAGAGCATGCCCACATCATAGGTTTACAGAACATGAGAGCACCATATATTTCTATGACAAGCTAGATAACATTAGCGTACATCCGCTGATATGCCGAGTAAAGGATAGCCGAGAAGATTCGCAGAGTGAGCAGAGCAAGCAGGCAACTACTACATCAAGAGCGTAAAGGTAATGTAAACTTGTAACGGAAATTATTGATGATCCCGTTGATGTTTCAGAGAACAGTGATGTAGATGTAAGAACCAAGCTACCAAGGAGAGAAGAGTAGAGGAGAACCAACCTCTACAAAAATCAGCAACACCTTTCCGGGCACCTGGACCACCAGCCAATAGAATACTCCCATACCCAGGAAGAGTAAAGAAGTCAAGGAAAACAAAGTTCAATGCCATCCTTGCCATGATAGCAAAGGTTAATGCCAATCTTCCACTTCAAATTGATAGACAATGTTCCAAGATACGCCAAGTTCTTCAAGGATTTAATTACAGCAAGAGGAAGTATATAGCTAATGAGAAGTCGATTCACCCGAGACCGCCAACTCGTGGTCGGCCTACCAAGAAGCAAAAGGATCCGGTGAAGCTTCATGATCGACAATCCGTATGGAAAATGATAAGGTAGAAAAGGGATGTCGACTGGTGCAAGATTAATCATGACGATGCCTTATAAAAAGAATTGATTTCAAGAAAGCCAAAGGAACATGACGATCCAAAGGGCTTAACAGACTTTAATTTGGAACGCACTGGGATAATTGAGGATGCTTGATCAAAGTCGACACCTTCGGTACCAATGATTTTAGTGGTGTCTTCTAAGGCCAATTCAAGTAGCAAGGCACGTGATATTTCCGGGAAGGCCGCTTATGAAGACTATGAAGATGTAGCTAGATATAGCGTAGGAAGATAGCCATGGAGATTGAGGAGAAAATAAGCAAGGTTCACACCTTCGCGAGGTAAATCTAATGCTTATTCTGTAGAGGAATGCAATGCTATCTCTGGGGTAGAAATTGAATTAACTGATGATTTTGATGAGGTGATAGATTCTACCTACCTTGAGCACCTTACTACTGATAAGCTTGATTCTGCTCTTACTCTGTGTTCCGAGAATAATCAGTTAGGGGAGGAAACCTGTGAGATAGTCTGTTCTCTTGATTGCACTGAGGAAGTCCATGAAGGGGATTCTGCAGATATTTTTGTAGAAGCTGAAAAAGGGGATATGATAGAACCACCAAAACCCGAGCTTAAGGAACTCCCATCCCACCTTAAGTACACCTTTTTAGGAGAGAACAAGACCAAACCTGTGATAATATCCTCCAGTCCGAAAGAGGAGGAGGAAACCCAGTTGATTGATGTTCTTAAACGAAACTCTACAGCCATAGGATGGAGCATAGGTGACATTAAGGGAATTAGTGCCACTAGGTGTACCCACATCATATCTTTAGAGGAGGGATCTAAACCTGTGAGACAACCCCAAGCGCAGACTCAACCCAGTCCTTTAGGAAGTTGTGAAAAAAGAAGTCCTTAAACTTTTGGAACACGATATAATTTATCCCATAGCTGACTGTAAGTGGGTGAGTCCAGTCCATGTAGTGCCTAAGAAGTCTGGAGTGACAGTAGAAAAGAATGATAAAGGAGAGTTATTTCCTGTGCGTAAGACTACTGGGTGGCGTGTGTGCATAGATTACAGGAGACTTAACGCAACCACTAGGAATGATCATTTTCCGTTACCCTTTATCGATGAGATGTTAACAAACTCATAGGGCGAGATTTCTATTGTTTCTTGATGGTCTTTCGTGTTTCTAATGATTCCAATATCTTAGGAGGACCAGAGAAGACCACCTTCACCGCCATACACGGTACCTTCAAGATATCACCGGATGTTCTTCGGTCAGTAAACGCTTCGCCACTATCCAGGTGCATGCTTTCCATCTTCTCGCATATGGTGCAGATTTCATTGAGGTATTCATGGACGACTTCTCTTTTTGGGAACTCTTTTCGATTGCCTCACTAAACCGGAACTTGTTCTTAAATGTCGACAGAGTGTAATTTGACCATTAGTTGGGAAAAGAGTAATTTTACGGTGAGAGAAAGGATAGTTCTAGTCATGTCGTTTCAAAACGCGGGTATATAAGTTGATAAGGCAAAGCTTGATGTGATTATGAAACTTCCCTCTACTTGTGTTAAAGAACTTCAATCGCTGGGACACGGGGTTTCATAGAGGTTTATCCAGATTTTTCAAAATTGCTAAATTCCTTAGTAATCTCCGAGCAAAGATGTGCCTTTTGTTTTAATGACAAATGCTTAGAGGCTTTCAACTGCTTAAACAAAACTAGTTTCACTTCATCATAGCTCCAGATCGGGTCGATCCCTTGAAATCATGTGTGATGCCCGATTTTGTCGTAGGCTATTCTCTGTCAACGAGTAGATAAGCATTTTCATGTAATTTACTATGCTAGCAAAATCTCGAATGAGGTATAGGTGAACTACACCACAACCGAAAAAGAGTTCCTTGTCGATTTTTGCCCGGATAAATTCAGTCTTATCCAAAGGTTTTAAAGTTGTAGTGTATAACGATCATGTCGCCATCCGCAACTTGATGGAAAAGAGCGATTCTATGTCCAAAGTTGATTAGATGGGTTCGATGTTACAGAGTTTGATGTTGAGATATTTATAGGTGTGGTAAGGATAACTTGGTAGCCACCATTTGTCCCACTTAATCCTTCAATCATTAGTCCCTCTCGCACTCCATTCCTCGATGATGTCCTCGATGAGCACCTCTTGCAATCGGGAGGAGCCTCGTTTGCCGATATTGTGAATTTTCTTACAACAGTACCTTTCCTTCTAATATGTCTCTGCAGACAGAAGAATTTCACGATCCGTGCGGTGTACTTACTGGATGACCCTACATTTTCAAGGTGGAAAGACGCATATCGAGGAGATGTCCCAGAGGACAAAGTGGAGAGCATTCTAAAGTTCTCCACTCAATGCAATGTGGGGACATCAGAGGGCTTAAAACAATAAGGTACTCCAATCTGTTTTTTCGCCCTCATCTTTAAGGATGCCCATAAATTTTGCATTAGTCGATCCCCAGCTTAGTGGTAATATCATTAGAGGAATGAAATGGCCCTCACCAAAGAACTCCGTAGTCGAACCCTTTGATGTTCGGGGTATCGACTTTTACGACTTTTTCCCAAGAGCGGAATTATGAATACATACAAAGTTGATGTCGATTATGTCACTAAATGGTGGAAGCAATTCTACCGGACTAATGATTCAAAATTTGTTGTCTCTTCCTGCAGAATATCCGTGGTGTTTGGCACCCTAGAGTGATTATCACATGGAGGATACATTTCATCAATGTGTCGCTTGCAAAATTACTCAAGAAGTATGGAGTAAACCACCACATTGCCACCGCCATCGCCCGCAGACTTTTGGACAGGTCAAAGTGAGTAATGTAGATTAAAAGCATCCCGAAAGAGTAGTGAAACCCAACAAGAAGATCGGGCATATAAGCTTAAATCGATGCTTTTAAGGGCATACGTAATCAGGTTCAAGATAATCGCACCACCCATTTCAAGTTAGTGCATGGAAGGCTTGCCATTTACCCGTGGAACAGAACACAAAGCTGATTGGGTAATCCAACCCTTAATTTCGATTTGAGAAATGCCAGAGCGATCGCCCAAATTTATGAGCTAGAAGAACTTCGTAATGATGCTTTAGAATGCACGGATTTACAAAGCCAAGACCAAGGAATACCGGCAAAGGTATAATCGGAAAGGATTTATCCCTGTATGAAGGTACTATTATTCAATTCTCATCTCGATTGTTTCCGTGAGTTACGATCGAATGGGACGGACCATAATGGCGGTCAAGTGGCACAGATGGTGTCTTGAACTCGAACCCCACCGATGGCGTGACCTTCAAAGTAAACGCCAACGGTTAAACCTTACGTGGAAGGTTTCAAAGAAAATCGAAGAAGAGGTTGATTCACCAACACCGCCGATTGATGGTAAGAGTCCAGATTGACATAAAAAGTACAAAATCAGAAGATGTTCTGCTTTATTTTTCTTGCTTGAGGACAAGCTTCTTGTTAGGGAGGTGAGATGTGCATCTTGTGTTTGCTTTCAAGCTTCAACTTTTATTTTTTCTTTCGCTTTCCTTTAAGTCCGAAGTTAATCGCTAGGTCGAGCCCATTTTTACAGCTAAACCCTTTGATGCGGAAATTTTTGTAAGTTTGTTTCCTCCAGAAAAGGAAGTATAGTTAGTTCTTTAGTCCAAAAAGCCCGTGAGAAGCCTTTAATGTCATGTAAAAATATTGTCCCACTTTGTTTTGTGTGATTTATGGTAGAGCACCATTTATTAAAGTTATGCCGATTCATAATTATGTGTTTTTAGTAGTCGAGGATGACAAAATGGCATGTTCTCCATTCTTTTCATAACGCTTCTTTACCTTTTATCGTGCCATCTTGTATTTGATTATCGAGTCTTCGTTGTTCCTAAAAATATATATATTATAGTCTCGGGTGGATCTATGGTCTTAATTGATCACCGTTAGTGTTAGGCGTGTTCTAAATACTACTACATACCGGCATTTATCAAAAGCTACATGTATGAGGTTGATGGCACGATACTTAAATCGACATGCACAAAAGTGCGGACTTTCAAAATAGACACTACTAAAATTGAGACAAAAGAGCCCAATGAGGCCAAACGCTAAAGCACACATGACATTTATTATGATCTAAAAAATAGTGCAAAAATATGAAAACATAAAAAATTTGAGCAAAAAAGGAGTAGCAATACCTTGTTCTCATTTATTTATCTAGTAGTCGCTGCTGCTTAAGCTAATTTTGATTCGAATTAATGCTAGCATAAGAGATTTGTGGTATTCTGGGACCTAAAGTCACCGCCTAGTTTGAGCGTTTTAACTACCGATACTTCCAACCGTGAGAGAGTAACTCTAAGTTCTTTTTACTTAGGAAACAAACTTGTTTGAATTTTTTCTTCGCTTTCTACCAACGTTAGAAGCATTTTAAAGCATTTGCATCTTTGGGTTTGATGCTAGAATTGTCGCTCGGTAACTCGGGGCGCTTTATTCCTTTGTGCTTATTTGCTTGAAGTTTATTTAGGCCTAGTTTAGTTTGTTTGCTCGAGGATGAGGAAAGGTTCGGTCTGTAGTTTGATGAGCCCGTATTGGGGCTCATTTCGCTCCTTTTATCATCTTTTGTTCGCCTTTATTTGTTTGTTTTAGCGATCTTGTGCTGTTTTTATGTGTTTTGTGTTTTAGTTATGTTCCATGGTGTTCTCGTATGCTTAGAGTTATTTCGAGAAAGAAACGCTTTTTTTAAAGGTCGTGGTCCAAGAAGAAGCTAAAAACCTACTTGAAACTACCGCTCATTTGAATGTGAAGAAATGCATGAAGAGGTCACCGGTCGCGAATTCAACCACGCCCCGCTCATTCCACATGTGAATCCAGCCAAGGAAGCCGCAGTCAGAACCCCATGTAAATCCACTATGTAGTTAGCAGCAGTCGCGACCTGAAGATCTCCGGTCACGCGACTTTGGTCGCGACCAGCGTTGAATTCCTTTCCAGAAGTTTCAGTCGCGATCGAGTCGTTGTTCAAGATCATTGGTCGGTCATACTCAAAGTAGATCCGTTTTTCGCACTATAACTTAGGGCGATTCAAATTTCATTACGGATGTGCATTTTTTCTTCGCTTTTCACTTTTACTCGAGCAAGAAACCTTGTTATGGCTCCTCCTTTGCTTTTGGTGGATCATTGATCTTGACTTGTAATCGTATTGTTGACATCGATTAACTCATTGAGGTTAGATTATCAATTCAATTCCTTCTTCTTTCACAATCTCTCGTGCTTATCTTGGGAATGATGATATCGCCTTTCATTATGTTTGATTCGATTATGATTGTCAATATGCATGCCAACTTCGTGATATGTGTAGCTAATTTCTTCGATAGATGTCAGAGTTATTAAAGATTAATCGAATCGATTTTACACATGAAAGAGTTTCTTCCCAAACTTCAGAAAACTCCAATTTCAAAGTATCTTACTCTAAATCCTCAAACGCTAGTTAAGAATCAATCGTCTGATAGTCGATTGATTTCTACGTCATATTTTCAAATAATGCTTTCGTTAAATCAAATTGTCGCTTATTTGGACAAATAATCGTGATGAGATATGAACAATAAAGTTTGATTCTTCAGATTTGATTAATCAAATGCTACCATGTCTATTTCTTTCTCCGATTGAAATTCACTCTTGTTTACTTAGTTTAATTACAAAGCAACACAATCATACAAATCGGCACTTGCAAACTCTCGCTATTGATACTAGAAAACGCTATACTGTCTAGTTAGCTCCTTGAGAACGATCTCAGAGTAAAAGTTCTGCTTACATAACAAATCGCTTAGTTACTGAATTTCATCAAGTACTAATTTGAGCATATCAAGAACCATCCACCTCCTTGAGATGTAACAGAAGGTCACCAAAGCCAAAATAGAAGAAGAGGAGAAGGATCGTATCATATGAGTTGACATGAATTCGCTCAACGAATTTGTGAACAACTATCGGATGGGGAGTCAAGGGAGCGTTAAGGCTTAGATGAATGAACGAATGGTCAAGGTTGGTGGAACAATCATGTTATTTATCGCCATACCATTTAGCAAATCTTTTCCAAATAGAGAACACCATTGAAGCAGGTATAGATAGTCACTTTGAGTATCCACCTGTATTACCCACCACCACGCCTTCTATCCACCGCCTCGAGGTTGATCCATCACCTGGCTCATGCCATTGGCGATCAAGGATTTTATCCTCCACCGCCTCCCCGAGGATCTTCATTCATAAAACCACCATCCGTTGGAAGAAACAACAATCGAGAGAGGGAAGTATCTTTCTTTTTCTACTTCTCCTTGTTTCTCTATATGCTCGACCAGTTTGGGGGAGGGATTTCGACTATTACTTGCTCAGCGTTTGTAAAAAAAACTTTAAATACTTTTACTTAGTAGTTTTGTATTTTTTCTGAGAAAGTTAAAGTTCATATATAAAGTCAAGTGAAAATGTATAAACGTGAATGAGGTATACCTCAAAGTACAATGATCGCCCAAAATTTCCAAGGAACAAAAACCAAAGCATTTTCTAAAGAAAGACAAGGGCTATTATGTAACCTATTCAAGTCTAAAATTCATGATGTATAACAAAGCCAAGTTTCTATAATGCACAATAACAAAAATCTCAACACAACATGCTTGTTCAAGGACTTCAAGAGAAACTGTTATCCCAAATCATCGTAGTCAACGAAAGAACTACTCCATGACTCTCAGCTAGAAACTGTGGATCAATACTGTAGGCACATAATCGCTACAGTATAGTAGGAAAATAAGCTGCGTTTCTAATCTTTCCGCTTAAGACTTTTAATCATGAATCCATAGGAAGAAGGGAAGAAGGAAAAGCTTTAGAGAATCCAATCACCTGGGAAGTTTCACACAAATCAGCCCCGCAGATCACCACATAGAAGTGATAATGAACCTGCGCAAAATCAAATCACAAGAACAAACATCAATCATATACATTCAATAACTAACATAATACACAAACAACACTAAACTACGGCCAAAAATATAGTAAATATTATGTCAATATGTTCATTCCTTTTCAATAAAGAAGAACCTGAGAATAAGATTCCAACTAAGTTGTTTGCTAAAGCACATCCACAACAACATGTTCATTCCTAAAACGTAAACCATTTCTAAGAGACCAGATTTTATCCAGCATAATAGCAAAAACACCATGAGCCCTTATAGAGAAAGTGTACCCAAATTTCTAGAAGAAGTGGAAAAAACAAATGAATATAATCGTGAGAAAGAACATGGAGATGACATATTAATTATTTGGTAGCATTCTTCTTCAAAATAGAAGAATGACAAAAGTGCGTGTTCAAAAAAGACGGTCCCTAGTCTCCCAACTACCATTTTGGATGTAAAATACACAATTATTATCCACCTGTCTCCATTCATGAAGCCCAGACTAGTTTTGATCAGTAGCTATTTATCTATCAAATAAACCAAGCAATAAAGGATATTCTTGGTTGTGAGAGTTTATTCACACTCAAATGTCCCATGGAATGTGAGGAGACCTGCAGTGGCGGCCAAAACAAAGATATAAAGCTTGAACTCTACCACTATAAGGCAATCTCGAAGATTAGAGATATCGGCATTGACAAACCCAGGCAACTCCGTCTCAAAAGATTTGAAATCCTTTTCACCAATTTGATAAACTCCAAATGTTCGATGTGAAGAGTCCAAATATCCTCCCTGCTTCAAAAAAAAGTTACAACGGTTCACCTTAACAAATGCTTTAGGAAAAGAAGCTTAATGGTACCAAACAAGTAATTTCTAATCACACTTTTTATTCGGGCCAATACTTCTTTTTATCCTCAAACCACCACGAGATTTAGGTCGACAACAGCGGCATCAAGAAAAGACACTTCTTCCCACCAGAATAGCTTCCACTCATTAAACACTTCAAGATAAATCGGAAAGCCAAATAATGCCACCGGAAAGGAAATGGAGGAATACAAATCTTTCAATAATCAGATAAAATCTGACTAAGAAGAACTAACTTCCAAACATACAACTAAGATGTCTCATGCCCAAGATCAATTCCAATTGTGATCTTCTTAATTAAAGGGGTCAATTCAAGATAACGAAATAGTTTGCATTTTAATTTAT